>JAFVLL020012826.1:0-12922 GCA_021397915.2 Tor tambroides | reverse complement strand
TGACACTAGATGAAAAATAAGTTTTATTATTTTTATTTATTCATTTTTTTAATTGAATTATATACTTTTCTGGTCAAAACTCTTTTTCTGGTTAGATGTAAGTTTTGGGGTGTGAGTGTGTAATGGACCGGCCCAGGGTGTTTCCATCGGCTTCAGCAAGTCTTAAACTACACACCAACATTTTGTACCAAACTAACTAGCTGTCTAATGTTTTAAAGGGAGGTTTTTATTAATTTGTTAATTCCATTTTTTTAAACGGTATTTAAATGTGTTCCAAAAACTGCAAACCTCAATATAGTAAATGTAGAATTAAGTATTTCATATTTTTTTGACCATTTTCATGGACTATTTTGTAACATAAATTGGAAATAATTAAAGAAAAATCTTTACTTCGTTTTTTAGAGCATCTCACAAAATGAGCAAAAAAACATCTCAAAGACATCAGTACCCTAGTGAAAAATAAATATACTTAAATGTATTTGAAATACATTTATTTCATGCTAAGTATACTACAAATACATTTTTATATTTATGTATGTAATAAAATGTCCTGCAATTGTATTTTAAGTATACTAAACTGGTATACTTAAAGTCTGCTAAACTGGAACAACTAATTTTGTACTTAATGCACTTTAATTGTGCAGAAGTAGTGCTGAAGGCCAATTAAATACATAATATATTTTTTGTGCTAAAGTGGAACTATTGCAAGTTTACTTCAGGTACACTTTAAATATCCTGCATTTAAAGTCTGATATTATTCAAAGATCATACAATCCTCATCAATAGTGACATTAAAACACATTTTAGACTTAATATTAAGAAAAGTGCATTGTGCACAAGTAATATGCCAAGTAAAGTTTATTATTTTTATATCTCGAGTTATCGGTCAGTAAATATGTTACTAGATTTGAACTATACTTAGTATGAAATAAATGTATTTTAAATATATGTGACCCTGGAGCACAAAACCAGTCATAAGGGTCAGTTTTTCAAAATTGAGATTTATACATCTTCTGAAAGCTGAATAAATGAGCTTTCCATTGATGTATGGTTTGTTAGGATTGGACAATATTACAGATACAACTATCTGAAAATCTGGAATCTGAGGGTGCAAAAAAATAAGAATATTGAGGAAATCATCTTTAAAGTTGTTCAAATGAAGTTCTTAGCAATGCATATTACTAATCAGAAATTAAGTTTTGATATATTTACGGTAGGAAATTGACAAAATATCTTTATGGAACATGATCTTTACTTAATATCCTAATGATTTTTGGCATAAAAGAAAAATCAATAATTTTGACCCATACAATGTATTGTTGGCTATTGCTACAAATATACCCCAGCGACTTAAGACTGGTTTTGTGCTCCAGGGTCACATATTACTTTTTTACTAGGGTAGTCATTCCAGCAACACTCAGTAACCAAAGGAGGCGCAGCTCCTGGTCCAGGGTCCTGCTGCTGGAGATGGAAAGCGCTGTGCTGTGTTTCTCTGAGGAGCTGAATGAGAGCGAGGGGCCGGCGGGACGCCTCATCACTCTCTCCACACTTCTGCTGTCACTCTCTTTGTGATGGAGCAGTACTCACAGACTCCTCTAGCTGACCGCCCCATGCAGGAGTCCAGTCTACTGCTCTATACTCAGTCAAACTGGACCCTACAGCATCACATGCTCAGAAATCTGATTTAATGTCTACATAAGTGCATGTGCCTGGAATACAGCTTGATGTCAGGGTTATTAACATGAACTAAAACTAAAGCTATTAAAACATTTTTGTTAACTGAAAGCAAGCTAAAATGAAATTAAATGAAAAAATGAAGCAATGATTAGAAATGTTTACTTGGCAACTAAATGAAATAAGTTAAAGATAATAAGTAAAAATAAATAAATAGTACAAATAAAGACTAAAACTGAACTAAAGCTATAACAGAAATAAGAATGAACTGAAAAGTAATATTTAAAAAGAAAAGAAAAAAAACCTCATAAAAATTTCTTTCAAAATTCAAAAAACAAACAAACAAACAAACAAACAAAAAACACTACAATATTATATAAATAATACTGAAATAGCATTGGTTGAGATCTGCTTGTATTAAGTGTTCCTGAAGCATTTTAAATAAAACTGAGTACAGAAATGCTGAAAAAACTCACAAATCATCTTTTTAATATCTCAGTTGTCTCCATAGCAATATAAGATTTAATGGAGAGAAAATGAAGATGCTTAATTGTGCCTAATTCTCAGATGTTTAGCATGGGAAAAAGACCCCTGTGATCTCAAACGTGTCTCCTCCAGAATTTCAGAAGAAATCTCCACAGGCGTTTAGAAGAAACAACTGAGCTAAAGTCATTTGCTTCTTGGGAAAATGTTTAGCATTATCATAGAACTTTTATTCTCTTTTAAATTGGTGTAATGTGCTCTAATTGCTTTAAGAAATCTCCTAATGTTCAGGAAATCAGATCTATAATGACCTCTGTTTAATTTTGGGGAGATACAGTATTAGTTCAGAATCTTATAGGACATAGAGAGAGAGAGAGAGAAAAAAAAGATTTCTGTGAGGGAGAACATAGTTATGATCTCACTTACTTTGATTTTAAACAAACCGTCTCATTTGATTTCTTTTTACATAAACCACGGCCAAAACACCACTGGCAAGACATATAGAAAAATACAATCAGAAAAGCACAGACAAAACATCTCCAGTGTAATCTCGGGCATCACGCTGTGTTTTTAAATGTTTATTTTGCAGGCACAACTTTCCTGCTAATGAGTTTTGCTTTCCTTCTCATTGTGCATTTGTGGGATTTCTCCTGCGTTCGCCGTGGAAATGAACCGACGTCGCAGTACTTTCTTTGGAGAGCTCAGCTGAGTTTATTTTCTTGACCTCTGTGAGTTCAAAGGCTCCGGCGGATCATTTTTATACGAGATGAATGTCCTCCACCCGGAGCTGAACCGGCTCAGAGCCACCGCGCCGACGACGAGGAATTACAAAATAAATGTGACTGTAATCAGTCAGTTACTGAGAAAAAATGTGTATTTAAATTACAGTTATTTATGAAAATGTTAACGATTGCAAAGGGGGTTATATACAGTATTCATATATATATATATATATATATATATATATAATTTATTTATTTTTCACACCCACCCACATACAGATTTAATTGATTTCTTTCATAAATTGCAGTGACTGCTCTAAAATATGAGACACCAATGTTTCAGGAGTTTAGGACACATGCTTCTTCGATAACTGTTTTATTTCCTATTTGGGTTTATTTATATGTATTATTTAAGATTAACTGTTTTTTCAAGGCATTGTTAGATGCCAGTGCTTCCTGACATAACTATACAAATGTATGATTTCAAAAACAGTATCATAGCTCCTAAACTATTTCTTGTCATGGTTTTAAATCTGTATTTAACCTCAGAATTTTCTGAAAATAAGTCTGATTTTTGTTGAAAACATTAGAAATGTAATCAAATGTAATCAGTTACTTTAATAAAGTAACTGAAACAGTTACACTACTTGTTAGATTTTAGACAGGGTAACTTGTAATCTGTAACCGATTACATTTCCAAAGTAACCTTCCCCACACTGGCCATCCGTCCGCAGCCATCAGGTCAACAGTTGGTCTCCAGAGCCAAAGTGGCTGGGCTTTCTGCCAGTGTCAAGAGGCTCTGTCTGAGATTATCCCAGGGTAATTAAGCAGGGAACGCAGGTCAATACAGACAAATAAATCATACTGATAGTCCAAACACTGTCGCTGAATGCCTCCGATTGAGCAAAAACAAGGAGCCGCCCCATGCTTGTTACCGCTTAGCTTGAGGCCCAGCGGCGCGCTTCACATTACTTCCCCAGAAAAAACAGCGAGTGGGAAAGCATTGTGCCACATCAAAAGCTGAGCAAAGAGACATGGGCTTTAATTGTTCCGCTTTAGTTTTAAGATAAAGGCAGAATGGGCATCAATTTAGTCTCTCTTTGTTGGTAAACAAAGCCGATTATGCTGACAGAATGGCGATTGTTCTAGAAGTTGTGTAAAGGATGATGAAAGTTATCAGTTTAATGCTTTTGATCAGGCCGCAAACGCCTGCGCGCACTCTTGATCAAAATCTGCATAATCCCACAGAGGACTGCCAAGACAAGTAGCCTACCTAGTTGCGATAATGGCACAATAAAACTTAAAAAAAGAGTAGGTTTTTTTTAAAACAGCAAATATGCCAATTAGCAATTGTTAAACTCACTTAAAAGGCCTAAACAGCTCCTATTGCCAACCTCTGTGTAGTCCAGACCAATACGACTTCAAAAATGTTTTCGTTTAATAGTCTTGTCATTACCGTAACGCAAAACTCATTCATTCTCCTTACCACAATGCCTCTTTAATGTGAGGATTTATCAACACGATCTCATTCGTACTGAAATGTAGGATTTTTAGAAAAAACGTAAGCACCTAACATCAGTGAGACATACAAGCATATTGTGCAAAATCAAACACATGTCGGTGCCACTTTAGGTAACATTTTATTTTAAGGTGTCCTTGTTACATGTTACATGCACTTACTATTATAATAACAATCGATTATGCATAATTACATGCAAGTAACCCTAAGCCAAACCCTAACTGTAACCATATAGTAAGTGCGTGTAGTTGTATGTGCAATGTATAATTGCACTGTAACAAGGAGACCTTAAATATTGTAACTACACTTTATTTTAAAGTCCTTTTCCACTTGCACATACCATGCACTTATTATAGTGATTATAGTAACTGGGTAATAACTAGGTACTAACTATGAACCTACCCCTAAAACTAACCCTAACCCATTACCTAATATTACCAGTATTTTCTCAGGTAAGTACACTGTAAGTACATGCAAGTGTGTACTTACAATAATAATTAATAATAATTACGTGTGCATTCTAAAATAAAGTGTAACACAAATGACAATACATATAAAACAGTTACAAATTGCCGTGGGAGTGTGTTGATATTCATACATCAGCAGAAATCAAAGGAATTACAATAAATATTGGCATGGATAAATTTTGTACTACTTAAATATTGCATCATTTGTTTTTTGCAATTGCATGCTTTTCTGTTGATTGCATTCAAAATAAACCCGAGTCTAGGAGAAAAATGTGCATTCCATAACTAATCACATTTTTATAATGAATATTAATATAGGTAGTTTTTTTTTTTTTTTTGCTGCATCACAGTTTGATTGTGCCGTTCAAGTAATTTTAGTGCCGGAGTCTGTTAAATAGTCTGTTCCAGAGGAGCGACGAAGCCTTTCAGACATATTGCATATTATATTAATAGCAGTGGACAACTGTCGGGCACAAAAAAGTTTCTCCTCAAGGGCTGAAGAACAAAAGAAAGCTCTGCTTAAGTTTAATGTTCCTCTTGATTTCCCATTGGCTGAAAGGCAGATAGAGAGAGATGGGAAGCGATGGAAGACCTTATACCATGTCAAATCGTCTTTTCTTTCGGAGGTCAGGACATTCTGTCTGGGTCCACTCGCATCTTTTCCTCAGAAGTTTCCCCATTCAGACACACAATGTAACTGTCAGTCTGAGCAACAGTTTCTGCTTCCACTGGCTCCACATCTCACAGGGTAACACAATATTTCACAGCACCAAACAATCGCCTGTCTGCTCAGGCCAACCATATGCTTACTATGGGGTGCAATATTGACACACATCACCAATTATTCATAAAAAAGGGGTCGATCGGGGGGAGGTGAGAGGAGCCGCGCACGCTCCGTAACACTGCGCTACAACTTTGTAGGGGTAAAAAAATAAATAAATAAATAAATAAATAAATAAATATATGTGTGTGTGTGTGTGTGTGTGTAGAAAGTCAAGAAAATCAAGAAAAGATCCTCTCTGTCTTTAAACACACATGTATTGAACGAATCCTGAGGTTGAATGTGTGAATTAGTCTCTTGTGCATGAACCACAGTCAAACCGTAACAGTGTTTGTGTCTGTCTAGTTTTAGCATAACTGTTTTGAAACATTACACTGCATGACTAAGTTGAATAATTGCCCATTACCTGTTGTACTGTGAAATTGTCATATTATTGTGTAATTGGACTTTAGAGAAAAAAAGTAAGATATGCATAATCCATTTTTACATATTTAATTATTTATTTTACATTCATTTTTATCAAAACAGAAAAAAAAAACAATTAAAATAGTAGCAATGATAAATAAATAATAAGAAGCCTAGTAATGTTGTGCAATAGTCTTTTAGGAAGCGTCATTAGTTATTAATAGTTTATTTAGGATGCGTCTCTTTTGCTTTACCCGCCACTAAGTCGCCCCCTACTAGGTGGGAAAGTCCACATGTCCATCAGTGCATGACAGAAGCACATAGGGCTGCACTGCTCAGCAGTTTAAGTGATTGACAGCCTCTCCCACCACGTCTTACTAAGGGGGTGGGACTTTTTGCATCTCGCTTGTCATTTCTGATGGGTGCATGACAGGACGCGGAGAGAATGAGGAAAACAACATTTCTGAAGTTATTTCAGGCTACTCTTCCCAGTGGACATCATCCATTCAGGCCATTCATGCAAGATAGTTAAGGTTGACACACAATTATAAACAATGAAAAATATGCAATAGTCTAATTATTTTTGGGTCACACTTTAGTTTGGGGACCAAGTTTCACTATTAACTAACTATTAACTACGACTTTTGCCTCAATAAACTCTCAATAAAGTGCTTATTAATAGTTAGTTGGGTAGTTGTTAAGTTTAGGTATTGGGATTAAAATTAAGGGATCTAAAATATGGTCATGCAGAATTTGTTTGTAAGCATGCTACTAGTTAATAGTGAGAATTGCTCTCTAAACTAAAGTGTTACCCATTTTTGCATAGTAAGATATGTGCCTGTACTATCAGAAAAGTGATTGAAATCTTACTGAAATTTAAAAAAATGTATATATTGAAATATAATAACCTGAAGCTGGCTTTCAAAACCTGGTGAGCCTGTACTGTATGTGAGTGGTGTCTTTATAAATTCACCACTACTGCACCGCTGCATCACATCTGTCTGTGCAGAAACCTAGCATACTGCAGCCCATCTGCCTGCTGGGCACCAGCGAGGCCCGACTCAACCAAAACATGCAGTTCCAGCTCCACAATGTCCAAATGCATGGGTCTTTTTTGTTGTTTTTCCAAAAAGCTTAAAAAGGAGAAATTATGAAGAATTTTTAGATGGCTCAAACTTCGAAAAGCAGTCTATATGGCTCACGAACTACACTCCATGTCTCCTGAGGCCATACGATATAAGATGAATGCAAGTTGGGTTACATTTGTTGTTTTTGGTGGCCTTTTTGGAGCTTGAAAATTCTTAAGAAATTCTCCTTTTAATAACAGCAATGTTTAAATACAGGAACGTGTGCTCACCAAAAGCAGACGTCATAAAAAACTGTCCTAGGCAATACTAAGCTCAGAGCCAAAAGGACAATATAAATATGAATGTCACCCCTCTTGGTATGTTCCATGAGGGAAATTGACTTTTTAGCCTGCTGCTGTCTTCGGCCATATGCTGATGTTTTCATATTCCAGAAAATCAGTTCAGGGAGTCGTAAAGTTTCTTTAATTCCAAATGATACCCTGATGCTGCAGAATGAAAGGGCCGGCCGTCTGTCACACTGCAAAGACTTAAGTGCTGCGCGGGCCTCCTCTGGCACGGGGCAGAGCTCCAGCTTATCTATTTTTCATGCCTTCATTCACACTTACAGACTAATGAGGCTGTAAACATCTTAGCATACTTTCAAGAGAGCGACTAAAGAACTTGTGCTGAAATACAGCAAAGTTTCTTCACTCAGAGGGAGGGTGAAATAGTGTCAGAGTCGCAGGCCTAGCAAGTCAGCAATCAAAAACACTAAACACTTTGATTACACCAGGAAACCAGTTTTTAGAAATGTTTTGTTTCGCTTTTATTTTGAATGTTTGACATGCTGAATATAAAAATCACATTACTTTTTGTGTATCATTAACGGATATGTTTATAACAGATGTTATGTTTATGACGTAAACAGTTACCAAAAGTGAGTCGTCCATGATGTTTGTCTTTTATGACTCGTCCCACAATGTTCTGGAAAGTTCCAGAAAGCTCTAGCATATGACAGAATATTCCAGAATGTTACAGAAAATTCTAGAATGTTCCCATCCTTGCAAAATCAAAATATCTCTAAAAAAACACGCACAAAATTAGTACAAAAACTTATCTGTACTAAACCAGTGTTTCATAACTAATGATAGAAGTTCTAAAAATTTACCTGATCTAACTATTTAGCAAAATATCGATGCTACGTGAAAATAAAGAGTGCAATGATAACTAGCACCAAAGAATTACAGAAGAACCATCAAAAATGTAAATGAAACTAGTTTTGGTATATTGTGTTACTCAACAAATCTTTCTAATATAACTTGTTTAAAAGGCTAAACTTGCGCTATGCTCTCGTTCATGGGTTAAACAGACAGACATATTTGGAGGACGTGTTCTTGCATACCATCTGTGTTGTTTTTAATTGTTGATCTATGTACACATGCGTATGGTGAATGTCATTAGCCACTGCATTGTGTCTGCATATGTGGCCTCGCTGCCCAGCCAATAATTTCACAGAGAGCGACTGTGTATGAAGATACCCTTTAAAGAAACTATATTCAGACTGGCTTCCATAACGTCACATCTAATAGTCTAAGCGAGCTTTAGAGATAACCAAGCACATATTTAAAGAGTACACTGTGGGATATCATAGCAAAAATATTGGTTACACTTTATTCTAAGGTCTCCTTGTTACAGTGTAATTATACATTTAAGTACTGAGTAATATTAGTTAACTACATGTACTTACTATGGTTAGGGTTAGGTTTAGGGTTTGGCTTAGGGTTACTTGTATGTAATTATGCATAATACATTGTTATTATAATAGTAAGTACATGTGTAACAAGGACACCTTAAAATAAAGTGTTACCAAAATATTTGTTCTGCCCTCAAAAAAAAAACAGACCAGGTGAAGACATCTTAGTATGTTCATATGCGCTTTTGGTAACACTTTAGTTTAAAGACCATTTCTCACTATTAACTAGTTGTTTATTAGCATGCATATTAGCATTTTGGCTGTTTATTAGTACTTTTAAAGCACATATTAATGCGTTATTCTGCATGACCATATTTTAGATCCCTTAATAAACTAACAACTACCTAACTAACTATTAATAAGCAGCAAATTAGGAGTTTATTGAGGCAAAATTTGCAGTTAATACCTAGTAAACAGTGAGAATTGGACCCCAAACTAAAGTGTGACCGCGCTTTCTATTTAATTCTGTATTGCTGCTTTTAATTTAGAGAGAAAGACAATATTCAGTGAAGAAAAATGTAGTGTGAGGCTTCATTTTATCCACTGACAGATTCAGTTTAATTGACTAGATCATAAAAAACAAGGCCGGCTGGTTGGTTGTAGAAGTCACTTCTACAGATTCTTCCTGATCAGTACCAACAAACTGACCCTACATGCAAAACTTCTGCAGGTAGTCCGGCATTTGTCGTGCAACAGCGACGACTGTCCCAAGACTCGCTCCCCGTGCAGCCAGAGGCCCCTTGATAGTAGGCATCGGCCGCTGCGCTATCGGGCTGGCTGAGTTATGTAAGGTGTCGGGTTTTTAAACGCACGGCTCCGTCGTCATTTGCACCAGATCATCTCTCCACGCGCGAGCCGACAGATGCTCAGTCCAGCTGGTGCCGAAAAAGTTTATAGCCCAGTTGGAACGAGGGTCCTTACGCTCTCCACAATGTTGGCCACCGTCGCCTTTTTTAACGAGTCACGAATAGCCTGTTTATCTCTTGCTCCCTGCTGTTTCGGCATTTTCCCTTCCAGAACAATCCCAGAAACACATGCTGCTACAGACGCAAGTGCAATGTGCACAGACACTCGGAGCCAAATTGTAACAAGGAGCGGTTTTTTTTTTCCCGCCTTCTTCTTGGGCATCCGAATGAAAGAGGGATTACAGGATGTGTAATAAAGCAGCGATTCAGATGTTCCATTTGACCCCTTCAATATGGTCAGCCAGAGAAAATGGAGCCCAGCCGAAGCTCAACAAACACTCAAATGACTCCATAATTGGCATGCTTTGTTGTTCATGTTTTGGCTCTGTTGAAAACGGTGTGAAACGCTTTCTGTAATCGCGTTACATTACAACAACACATGGCTCGCTCAAAAGAGATGTAAGCTGGCAGGACCTCGCGGACGTAGCAGGTGGTGTTGACAGTTTTTCGTCAGCTCTCAGAATAATGATTTAAAGTTCGCGAGCGCGCAGATCAGAGATGCCAAACATCAACGAGGTAATGTGACTTAGGAGGGTGTGCGTGTCTGCCGAAGAAGAGCGAAAGCGTCCCTAAATAAAACGCGATCAGCTAAATGAAGTGTTGCCAGCACAGCGGGGTAGACGGCTAATGTGTAGAGTTACGATTGTTCCCCGTTTGTTCCCCTCCACACTGATCTTCAATCTGAGACTAATAGAGTTTCTGTTTTCAAAGTTTGGCTAAGCTACTGTGAGCCACTATTAGTTAAAGGAATTGTTCAGCCAGAAGTAAAAATACTGTCATTATTTACTCATCCTCAGGTTGCTACAAACACATATGTGACAATAAGGACTTTAAGCAAGAGCTATTGATGGAATGGCAAAAAAGAAAAAAAGTTCTATTGTGCATATGTGACTTTAAAGGGTTAGCTCACCCAAAAATGAAAATTCTGTCATTAATTACTCACCCTCGTTCCAAACCCATAAGACCTTCATTCATCTAATTAAGATATTTGTGATGAAATCTGAGAGCTCTCTGACCCGGCAGACAGCAACGCAACTGCAATGTTCCCAGCCCCAGAAAAGTTGCAAGGACATCAGTAAAACAGTCCATGTGACATCAGGGGTTCAACTTCAATTTTGCAAAGCTACGAGAATACTTTTTGTGTGCAAAGAAAACAAAAATAACAATTTATTCAACAATTCTTCTCCCCGAGTTACCGTCTTCTGCCATTTTGGAGAGAACCACGATGCATGCACACGTTTTCTCCTGAACGTAAACAACGCTGATTATGTTTCTGGGTCTGGGAACATTGCAGTTGCGTTGCTGTCTATGGAGGGTCAGAAAGCTCTCAGATTTCATCAAAAATATCTTAATTTGTGTTCTGAAGATGAACAAAGGTCTTACAGGTTTGGAAAGACATGAGGGTGAGTAATTAATGACAGAATTTTCATTTTGGGTTGAACTAACCCTTTAATTGTTACTTCGTGGCGTACTGTAAGAATAGCTAATTTACTGTAGGTAATAGATTAGGTAATGAGGTATGATCCCAGTAAGTTATCATTTAAAGGTGCCATAGAATGGAAAACTGTATTTACCTTGGCATAGTTGAACAAAATGACATACCGTGAGCCTCAAACACCTTTGTTTCCTCCTTCTTATGTAAATCTCGTGAACTTAACACCGAACATAACACCGACTGTGACGTTACAGTTGGGATCACTAATAGTTTGCATATACCCACCCATGTTCTATGCCAGCCGCCAGCTGGACCTGCACAGCCGAATCATCAGAAGTTCTGCAGGTATTGTAAAGAAACAAGTGAGGACAACAGCGAAAATGGCAGATAATGGAAATAAATGTTATGTTCCAGGCTGTGCAGGGGATGTGAAGTGCAGGGATGGGTTGCTGTCTGTATTCAGAAAGGCACAGAAAGCAAATAACGCGTTCTAATAAAATAACGCGAGCCACTAAAGGGACATGGTTAGCTCCTTTCTAGCGGTAGCCTGTTACATTACAGTACATAAGATTTCACTTACCACATAAACAGAGTAAGCAGAGATGACTGAGGATGATGGCGAATGCTTTACAGATCCTGAGCAACACTGACAAGCATCTGATCTTGTAAAATGTGTGGTAAGTACTGCCGCTCCATAGAATAAACAGAGTACATGCGATCGCAGTGAAAGTGAAACTAAAAAGCGATCGTGCATTCGAAAGCAGTTTCAATGCCCCACATATTAATAGCGGCTCCCTGATGCCCTCATTTTATATACAGTACAGTACTGCACGAGAAACTATTGAAATATATATTTTCCCTGTGTTTCCTTCCTGCTGTGTGAGCTACTGAAATGAGTGCACTGTGAAACAGCCAATCAGAGCAGAGCTCAACATTGATCTGCGCTGTGAAACAGCCAATCAGAGCAGAGCCCAACATTATTATTCATGACCCTTCCAAATAAGGTAATAACAGACCGTTTCATTCTAGGGACAAATCCTGTAAAACCATAAGCCACATACCTTCTATGTAGTTATCAGACACCAATTTAAAATATTGTATCAATGCATTCTATGGCACCTTTAATGTCAAAAGCAACCGTTTCCTTGCTTTTTAAATGACATTTTTATAACTTTGATGAATGACTGAATGCTCTGTTCTGCTGTCCTCTCTAGTATCGCTTAGTGATTTTTTTACCTTGTTTGGCTACGGTAGTTAACAGACCGAAATTTCAATTGAATCCTTTACTGCAGTGCTGGTGGGTTTTTTTTATCAGTGTTGGGAAGGTTACTTTGTAAATGTAACAGGTTACAGATTACAAGTTACTATATTTAAAATGTAATAAGTAGTGTAACTATTCCAATGACTTTGTTAAAGATAATCTAACAGTTAATCTTAAAACAAAAAACATATACATAAACCTAAATAGGAAATAAAACAGTTATTGAATAAACCTTTCCTATTCTGTGTCCTAAATTCCTGAAGCATTGGTGTCTCATATTTTAGAGCAGTCAATGCAATTTGGGAAAGAAATCAGTTAAATCTGTGTATGTGTGTGTGTGTGTGTGTGTGTGTGTGTACTTGTTTTTTCTATCCCGGTGGGGACTTAGAC
>JAFVLL020012823.1:0-74440 GCA_021397915.2 Tor tambroides | reverse complement strand
GATGTCAGGACAAATAACGGTGATGAATGTCATAAATACTATTTAATATTAAGAAAAACTATTATTTAAAACTGTTATTTCTTTGGATTAACAAAAGGTTTTTCCTGATACCTCTGTATTGAGTTGACGGAGACTATGTCTGACCTCCTCTGTCTCAAGGAGAAGGTTTGCACCAACCTGAAACGGGTCTAAAAAGACCAAAAGTAGTAAGAAACAGACCATTTTTAAGCAAAATGTATCATAATATAATATATATCATTTCCACCGGGATCTCATTTCCCTCCCCCTGAATTATTGCAACCTAAAAGGACTGAATTTGCAGCAGTTTCCTCAGTTTTTTTGCAGTGGAAGTGAACCAATAACAATTATGTATTTGTGTTTGTTAGTGACAGTAGGAGTACAATTAACTGTGATCTAAATGTGCATAATGAGTGTGTTTACTGTACATGTACATCAAAACACCGATAACTGTCGAAAGTAATGTGCACGCTGTACAAGCTGCCAGAATGCCAATAAAGGTGTTTACATGCAAAGGGACATCTGGGTAATGGCCAAACCATTTTTGAAATTTATTCAACAATAGAACACTATTTAAAGTGTGACCATGACCTTACAGGTTGTCAGTTGCAAGCCCATTGCCTATTAATAACATAATAGTACAGTGAAGGCATGTGAACAGAGTGTTGACATATTTAGTGAAAGGGTCAGTTTGATTGGTGTGGGATTTATGGATTTTGATTGTCTGATATTACATTATATTTACCCTATTTGCAATTGCAAAATCCTGGAGGGACTGAAATGTTCAATTTCATTAATATAATCTAATAACAGAATATGACTGAATTAACATTATTAGTCTCAAAACCTACACAGTGTTTTATACAACAGCATTTCTACAGTAAATCAACCAGGGGGCTTTGCCAAATTTTGATGAAAATAAATTTTTCTAGTTATGTCAAATTCTAAAATATGGACAGTGAGGGGTCTTGGAGTCAAAAAGGTTCAGAACCACTGATCTAAACCATAATGCACTAGTCTCATATTAAGGGAGAGTCCACCTCACCTTTGACCTCTGTGTTAGGAGATGGCTCACTGTGCTCAACATTGAAGTGAAAAGCATGCTCGTTATCCTCAATGCCATCGACAACCCTACAGGACAGACAAGAGATATTAGTGCATCAGTAATCAATATTATCTGCTCTAAGTATTAATAATATTTGTATATGGATGTTTCCACGTTCTAGAGGTTATGTCAAATATAATTATAAAAAATTAAATAATAAAAAGTAATAATGAATTCTAGTTTCTTCTCACCGGGGGCTCAGGTCCAGCGGGCTGACACAATTCAGGGTGGGAATGAGCAGTTTGGCTGGTCTGTGGCAGGAGCTCTTGTCTATTCTTGGGGCAGGAACTGCAACTGGAGGCAGATCCTCATGGGGTGGTATCTGAGGAGAGGAGCTTTGTACTCGGGAGCTTTGAATGGGCGATCTGCAGAGACGGAGCATGCTAAGGTGCCGAAACTCCTCCCCTAACATGGTGCTCAGATTAGGCTGAGATGAAGGACCGCCCAAGCCAGAGAGCAAGGGCTTCCTGCCAAGGTCTTGTCCAGCATCCTCCTCTTGCTCTGCCTCTACAATAAACGGCAGCTTGGAATCATCAAAGCGCTCCTGGAAGTAATAAAAGGGGTAGAGAAAAGAGCCTAAATGTAGTGTAGGTGGTTGCTATTTTTGAACTTTATATTCATAAAAAACATAAGATAACAAAAATGTATCACAGTTTCGACAAAAATATTAATAAGCCCAACTATTTTCAGCATTAATATTAATAAGAAATGTTTCTTGAGCAGCAAATCAGCACATTAGAATGATTTCTGAAAGATCATGCGACTGAAGTAATGACTGAGGAAAATTCAGCTTTGACATGACAGGAAAAAATTTCATTTTAAGATATATTAAAATACAAAACATTTTAAATTGTAACAATTTCACAATTACTGTTTGCATTTTATTTTTGATCAAATAAATGCAGCTGGCATAAGAGACTTCACAACCATGAAAAAAAAGAAGAAGAAAAAAATACTGCACAATATTTAGAAAGAACTATCTAACCTAAACAGATAATTGTTACAATGAACCTGACATCTAAAATGTACTCGAAGGATTTACTTCATTAAATAGTCCAACTGAACTCAAAAAAGCAATAAAATGCTTGCCTTCTTTTTTAAATTTCTATGAACCACTCGCTTTTTTCAGTGTGGGGATTCATGCTCTCTGCTTTTGCAAAAGAACACTCAAAATTATTTATGAGTCACTGTTCTGTGCGTGTCATCGTGTTCTTCTGTGTGTGTGACTCTGTATATCCTTCCTTTGGTTTGTGCGTGTGTTAGCTGTTCTGATCATTAAGACAGCTGACACAGCAATGAGACAGAGGGTCAGTGCCACAAACAGATTGCTAATTCACCTGATTCAGGCACATCCAGATGAGTTGCTGTCTGCCAACTCTGATGTGGCGCACACACACGTCTGCAGTTCAGAGTGGCACTAATAATTGGGAGCTTATGTAAGGTGGCCTTTTGATAAGTATGGGTATGGCTGTGCATGTGTGCAAGCATGAGAGTGTGAATGGAAAGGTTAAAAAGAATGGGAAAAAGTCAAAATTTTGGACTGTAAAAGTGTGTGATAAATCTGCTCGTTACCTGTGGGAGTCGAGATGAGCGAGAGAATCTGGCTTGGCCCTGTTGGGATAAATAAAAACCCTGAGAACCATAATGACTCAAGCTCAAACAGAACACAAATGCACATGCCAATGTACAACACTTAAGAATGCAACCCGTATTTTTTTAGGTTGGCTTATGGTTGATTGGGTTATGCATTGTTGATTTATTGTTTATTTTATTTTTTTTATGTATTTTCACTCTGTACAGTGCTTTGAGAAGCTAAGAAGTATATGCAAGTATTATATTATATTATATATGTGACCCTGGACCACAAAACCAGTCTTAAGTTGCTGGGGTATATTTTAGCAATAGCCAAAAATACATTGTATGGGTCAAAATCATTGATTTTTCTTTTATGCCAAAAATCATTTAGATATTAAGTAAAGATCATGTTCCATGAAGATATTTTGTAAATTTCCCACCATAAATATATCAAAACTTGATTTTTGATTAGTAATATGCATTGCTAAGAACTTCATTTGGACAACTTTAACGGCGATTTTCTCAGTATTTTGATTTTTTTGCACCCTCAGATTCCAGATTTTCAAATAGTTGTATCTCAGCCAAATATTGTCCGATCCTAACAAACCATACATCAATGGAAAGCTTATTTATTCAGCTTTCAGATGATGTATAAAGCTCAATTTTGAAAAATTGACACTTATGACTGGTTTTGTGGTCCAGGGTCACATATATATATATATATACAAGCACATTCTAACTATGTACTGAATACTGTATCTGTGTAAAAGATATTGATTTTTTTTTTTTTAAATTAGTTGTACGTTTTAAAAAAACTACTTGTTTTACTAAAATAAATAAATGGACATGAACTAATGTCTTGAAATCGAATTAATTATATAAGACATTCTATTTGAACTATCTATTCATCAAAGAATCCAAACAAACTGAATAATAGTTTTTAACAAAAATATTAAGCAGCACAATGGTTTTCAGCATTTATAATAATGTGAAAAGTTTCTTGTGTAATGGTAATAGCTAAACATTCAACACTGAATGTCTGCTGAAATTTCAGCCAATGACAAGAATTAATGACATTTTAAAATACATTCAAATAGAAAACAGTTATTTTAAACAACAATAATAATTCACAATATTACAGTTCTTACTGTATTTTTGATCAAATAAATTCAGCCTTGGTGAGCAAAAGAGACTTATTTGAAAACATTAAAAATCTTACTGACCCCAAACCTTTTAATGGTAGTGTATGTACTGAATATATATGTATGAATATATATATATATATATATATATATATATATATATTGAATTATTTTTGATTTAAAATATTTTGAAATGAATTATATGTGATTCTGTTTATTGCACCAGTACGTCCCAAACCAAACAAATAAAAGAACATGACATAATGATTCAATTTAAGACTAAATTATTGATTATAAAAGAAAGGGACAGCTGAATTATACAAGAGACTAGCAGAGCAATTCAGCTGAAAAGACAATGGTTTAATAGTCATTAAAATGTATGTCACAAAAATATAAAATATTTAATAGTCACAAAAATATTTAAAAAAACCAAAAACCGAGATTGGCTAATCAGTTCCAGATGTAATTTGCACATGTAAGGCACTTTACCTCTCTGAGGTTGTAGGTGAGGTTGTGGTGTATGTCCTCATTAAAGCGGCTGCCATACTCTGGGTAGAGCTCCAGAACCTCCTGCAGCGCTCTGACACTGATGTACTGTAGATCACAGTAGGTCAGAGCCTTTACATCTGCGTTAGCTTTGATCACCTGATCCTTCCCAGGCAGGTCAGCGCCAATCAGGTCTCCCTTACCTGTACACCAGACAAACATGTTAGTGCACCCGAGTCAAGCTGTTGTTTGATTTAATTGCGCTAAGATAAACAGAACATGTGCAGATCCAAGCTTATCCCTTTAATTAATTATTTATCAATCTATCAGTTCAACTGCCAGATGCTTATTTATTTGGCTTGAGTTGAGTTGCAACAGCTGCATCAACCACGACAGCTGGTACTAACATTTAATTGTTTTAAAATATTGATTTGCGGAGCCTGCTGGTTCTAAATGGACTGAAAGCACTGCCTGCAGGAAATTGATTGGATTTTAAAAGGATAGGATAGTTCACCCAAAAATGAAAATTACCCCATGATTTACTCACCCTCAAGTCACTCTAGGTGTGTATGACTTTCTTCTTTCAGACAAATACAGTCAAAGTTATATTAAAAAATGTCCTGGCTCTTCCAAGCTTTATAATGGCAGTGAATGTGGATTGAGATTTTGAAGCCCAAAAAAGAGCTAAGAGATTGCGGAAGCTAAAGATTTGGTTTATAAATAGTGCTGGGCAACGATTAATCGCGATTAATTCCATCCAAAATAAAAGCTCTTGTTTATATAATATATGTGTGTGTATATTTATTTTGTATATATAAAGACATACATACAGTATATATTTTGAAAATATTTACAAGTATTAACATGTATATATTTATATTCATATTATTTATATTATATAAATATATTTAATATATATTCTTAAATATATACATGCATGTGTGTGCATTTATATATACATAATAAATATACACAGTACACACACATATGTTATGCACACAAAAACTTTTATTTTGGATGTGATTAATCATTGCCCAGAACTATTTGGAAAGTTTTAAATACGGATATTATTCTTACACAAACACATCGCTTCGCTTCAGAAAGCCTTTATTAACCCCCTGGAGCTGTGTGGAGCACTTTTTATGATGGTTGGATGTACTTCTTTGGGCTTCAAAATCTCAACCACCATTCACTGCCATTATAAAGCTTGGAAGAGCCATGACTTTTTTTTAATATAACTCTGATAGTACCCTTCTGAAAGAAGAAAGTCATATACACCTAGGATGGCTTGAGGGTAAATCATGGGGTAATTTTCATTTTTGGGTAAACAAGTTGGTTCACTTTGTGACAGTTTTGGTAACACCCCTAAACAGCCCCTTCTATATAGCCATTTGTCTAAATGTCTATATATCATACCCAGTATGGCAAGCACCATGCCATCCTTGAGGACCTCCAACGACCCTGAGCAGACGAAGTGTTGAGCATGCAGGGCATCTCCATGCCGAATGAGGTACTCTCCAGGTGCACAGAAGGAGGTCTTAATGTGCAAGGACAGGGAACGCAGGCACCCCCTACTGGCAGAGGAGAAGAGAGGCAGCTGCAGAATGTCTTTGTTGAGGTGCATGGCGATGTCTGCCCGCAGCTCGTCTGGGAAGTCATGTAAAAGCTAACAGACAGGAAGAGAGATGGACATTACCCACAATGCAGTGGGGTGATGTAAATATCATGGCTGTGTCTTGACATAAAAAACAAACAAAGATGACATCTAAAAGCTGTGGTCGGTGTGTAAATGTACAGGTGCATCTCAATAAATTAGAATATCGTGGAAAAGTTCATTTATTTCAGTAATTCAACTCAAATTGTGAAACTCGTGTATTAAATAAATTCAGTGCACACAGACTGAAGTAGTTTAAGTCTTTGGTTCTTTTAATTGTGATGATTTAGGCTCACATTTAACAAAAACCCACCAATTCACTATCTCAACAAATTAGAATACTTCATAAGACCAATAAAAAAACATTTTTAGTGAACTGTTGGCCTTCTGGAAAGTATGTTCATTTACTGTATATGTACTCAATACTTGGTAAGGGCTCCTTTTGCTTTAATTACTGCCTCAATTTGGCGTGGCATGGAGGTGATCAGTTTGTGGCACTGCTGAGAGGGTATGGAAGCCCAGGTTTCTTTGACAGTGGCCTTCAGCTCATCTGCATTTTTTGGTCTCTTGTTTCTCATTTTCCACTTGACAATACCCCACAGATTCTCTATGGGGTTCAGGTCTGGTAAGTTTGCTGGCCAGTCAAGCATACCAACACCATGGTCATTTAACCAACTTTTGGTGCTTTTGGCAGTGTGGGCAGGTGCCAAATCCTTAAGGGGAAAATGAAATCAGCATCTTTAAAAAGCTGGTCAGCAGAAGGAAGCATGAAGTATTTAAAATCATCATAACAGTCCAGTTCTGCTTCTCCCAGCCCAGGTAAGACGCCTCTGACGTTGTCTGTGGTTCAGGAGTGGCCTAACAAGAGGAATACGACAACTGTAGCCACCCCTTGACACATCTAGGTAGACAGTACATGGATGCTTCCTTGACTCCCAGCCTCAGTCCATTCCTGTAGTTCACCCAAATTCTTAAATCGATTTTGCTTGACAACTTTCATAAGGCTGCGGTTCCTTTCTGTCAAGGGTTGTGCATCTTTTCTTTTCCACACAACTTTCTGTTAACATGCTTGGATACAGCACTCTGTGAACAGCCAGCTCTTTGGCAATGAATGTTTGTATTTACCCTCCTTGTGAAGGGTGTCAATGATTGTCTTCTGACAACTGTCAGGATCAGCAGTCTTCCCCATGATTGTGTAGCCTAGTGAACCAAACTGAGAGACCATTTTGAAAGGCTCAGGAAATCCTCGGTAAGCTGAGTTGATTAGCTGATTGGCATGTCACCATATTCTAATTTGTTGAGATAGTGAATTGGAGGCTTTTTGTTAAATGTGAGCCTAAATCATCACAATTAAAAGAACCAAAGACTTAAACTACTTCAGTCTGTGTGCACTGAATTTATTTAATACATGAGTTTCACAATTTGAGTTGAATTACTGAAATAAATGAACTTTTCCACGACATTCTAATTTATTGAGATGCACCTGTACAGTACATCTACTTTTGATGTCATATTTCTAGCAAGAAATTTGTTTGTAATAATTTAATATCCGTGTATCAAGTTCTCTCTGTTTTGTTGTGCGTCATTAAATTATTATGCTGACCCAGATGCCTGTGCGAAATCAGTTTTGGGAGGTACCTTTGTGCGCAAACACCGCCTGCAAAGTCACTGCCTCATAGGGCAGTGAGGCAACTCAGCTAATCTTTCGAACGCAGCCCATGTTTACAGTTGTAAACAAAGAGATGATTGTACTAGAACGCTGTCATATCCGTCATAATCATTACGCCATAGTCATATTCTTTCACTCAAGTATAAGATGAGGTAATCCCTCTTAGAGATCAGAATCTGTCTTTCAATATGATCTCAACAAGACGCAATATCAGCAGAGTACAGTAGCTGTTTGAAGGGTGTTCCTGTGAACCGTTTGCTACTAATTTATGCAGTGATTGAAAAACACTGCATGACAGATCGGAGTGTAAATGAGCTAGGCCATGCTTCAGTTTTTTTTCTTCCCACACAAACACAGTGCTGGGGAGCAACTAACTAAATGTAGCAGTGTTACAAACTAAACTTCATTTTTAGCGGTGTGAGTGTAGCCGATAATGTAGCTTTTACTGCAACATGCTACTTTTGCCCTAATATTGGTTTACGCACAAAGCTTTACAGCTGAAGAAATCATTAAACGTTCTTCTAAATGGTCCTCTCTTATTGTTAGCACTGGAAAACTCAGATTCATTTTTAGCCAATCAGTTCAGAAGGTTCATTTAAATCAATTCGAAAGATTGATTCACAGATTCTTTTAAATGGATATTTTCTGTAAATGCTACTGTTTACGATCTGCCAACTTGAAAATAAAAATCAGACTTTTTTTATTTTTATTTGTTTTATTTAATTTATATTAATATCTTTCTAATGATTTACTTTGATTACAAAAAATGTGATCTCTTTATATACACTACTGTTTAAAAGTTTAAGTCTCTCATGCTCACCAAGGCTGCATTTATTTGAACAGAATACAGTAAACTCAGCAATATTGTGAAATGTTATTACAATTTAAAATAAATGCTTTCTATTTACATATATTTTAAAATGTCATCTTAATTTACTCCAGTCTCTTGAAAACAGTTTATATTTTTGGTGAAACCATTTCTTCAGAATATTTTGATTAAAAAAGAAAGTTCAACAGAACAGCATTTATTTGAAATAAATCTATTTTAACATTATAAATGTCTTCACTTTTTATAAATGTCATTATAAAGTCTTCAATTTTATGTCTTTGCTTATAAAATGAAATAAAAAAACCTTGAAGGCTTGAAACCACCTTAGCGCACAATAGCTAAGGGATTTTTAAAAGAATAGCTTTAATTTTAGTGTAACTACTTTTAAATTAGTAGCTTATAACTTTTTACAGTTTTAAAGTAGCTTCCCCAACACTGCACCCAAGATCTTCCTGTTTTTTTTTTTAAATTGGATATAGGTCTTTTCATTGTGGCCAATCCAATTACCACAGCTATAACAATGACAGAATTCAGCATTAGTGAATGTCTCAGAAAGCTATAATTAGCCCATTGAAAGTAGATGTGACCCAGATCTGTGTTCATGAATTGTTCTCCATCTGATGATACTAGTATGTTATCAAACTCTGATGGGAGCTTTTACATGCTTAGAAAAAAAAAAAAAACTTAATTGGGGTTCTATATATAACCTTTTATATTGCTATGCACTGAACTCCATAGAACACTTTATTCTAAAAACACTCTATATAAAAACAAAGAACCGACCTGAGCCTCCACTCGATTAGGCCTAAATACTGAAGATAAAGCAAGTGAATTAAACTGTCATGGCACTGTGTAAACATTGCAGTCATACGCTCCACAGCCCCCGCTGGAGAACCACGTCATGGCGTGGTTTGTAGGGTCTCACCTCGTTGGCGTTGATGCCATTGTTGACAGACCAAGTGGTCTGGAAGTACTCCAGCATGCGCTGCTTCAGCTGCTGGGGCAGGCGATGCACACGGATAAAGTCCTTCAGATCCTTCATGCGCGTGTGGTAGAGCGAACGGCGGGAGTACATGCGCTGGATGATGGCTGTCACGTTTCCAAACACCACCGCGTGCATCAGGGCTGTGAGAAGAATGCGAGAGAGTCTTGAATAATTGGCTGTCTGAATCATCTCAGTGAACAATATGTTCTACATCTTATATTAGATACCGAACTTTGTGAGATGAAACTTTTTTATATAAATGGTTACCAAAATGAGGCTCTCTTAACCTACAAACAAGCTAATTATACATTAGGCCTGAAACGTGCTGGTGAACACACCCCCGATAAGCATGGTACAGATGGAGAAGATCTTCTCAGCGTCTGTGTTGGCACAGACATTTCCGAACCCGACGCTAGTCAGACTGCTCAATGTGAAGTAGAGCGAAGCGATGTAGGCGCTGCGCAAAGATGGGCCACCAACTGTACCATTCGTGTAAGGAGTTTCCAGACGCTTGCCCAACTCCTGTAGCCAACCTACAGGGGACAGGAACAGTGGAAATAGAAGAAAAAACAAATAGGGGATTGAAAAATCAACTTCATATTGACTTAAAGCATTTTGTGATCTAAAAGACAAGCTATCAGTTGATATACCATCCAAAAGTTTCTTGAGCATCAAATCAGCATATTAGAATGATTTCTGAAGGATCATGTGACACTGAAGACTGGAGTAATGATGCTAAAAAATCGGCTTTGTCATCACAGGAATAAATTACATTTTAGAATATATTCAAATAGAAAACATTTATTTTAAAGGGACTATTTTACCAATGTCCTTGCTACGTTTCTGTGTGTTGATTGTGGTAATATCATTGCAGTCTATGGAGGGTCAGAGAGCTCTCAGATTTCATTAAAAATATCTTAACTTGTGTTCTGAAGATGAACAAAGGTCTTACGAGTTTGGAATGACCTGAGGGCGAGTAATTAGTGACCGAATTTTCATTTTTGGGTGAACTTTCCCTTTAAACTGTCATTATATTTTTACAATATTACAGTTTTAATGTATTTTTGATCAAATAAAAGCAGTCTTAAAGAACATAAGATTTTTTTTTTATAACAAAAAAAAAATCATCCTGACCCCTGAACTTTTGAATGCAGTGTATTTAACTGGCATCTTAATACACAGAGAAACCATACGGCCCCTTACCGATGTCCCAGGTCAGGGGATCATTGCTGGCGAGCTCTTTGCGTCCAATGACGTACCAAACACAGGCCAACCAGTGTGCCAGCAGGGCAAATACAGACATCAGTAGTGTCAGGACCACAGCACTGTACTGAGAATAACCATCCAGCTTCTGCAGCAAGCGCAGGAGACGCAGCAAACGCACAGTCTTCAACAAGTGCACGAGGGAAGTCTATCAAATAAATTACACTTTTATGAAAATGGTGTAAAATTTTGAAACATCAATCAATAGAAAGGAAATAGTAAACCCTCAGTTAGTCACAACCAAATAAATGTTTCAATTTGACTTTATAACTTTGGTTTACCCTGCATGAAACCACTACTATAATATACAATAAATAAAGTCACAAAATTACAGAGCACAGCATAGAACAACCATATTTTATAGTAAGGGATTATCTCACCACTGAGATGTTGAATAAATAGAGTAGGTCAAAGGGCAGAGCAGCGATGAGGTCCAGGACAAACCAGGTAGTACAGTAGTGCAAACAGATCGAGCGAGGATCATAAACCACCTGACCCGCAGGCCCCACGTAAGTGGTTCGGAAATTCAGAATGATATCTAAAGAAACAAATTAACACAAAGGCAAGCGAATTTAGAAATATAATTTGTTTACAGCATTCAAAACTTGAATATTTCTCACCAGAGCCCTCAAACAGCGCCCTTTCAGTCGAACAAAAATATTGACTGTGAATGCACGAATATTAAAAGCATGCTAATTAGAGTGATGAAGCCTCGTACATGCTGGACTGAATAAATATTCATGAATCCTGTTCTGTGCAGATCCTTATGCCATGGTACATTTAGTCCCATCAACCAATTATTTTACCACATCTGTGTACATGAGGTTTATTAAATTACCACTTGCTTCAGGTCACAGTGGGGCTTCCGTATTATTATTACTATTATTTTTAATGAAAAGAGATTTAGTTGTACGCTTTGTGCAAAAACTAGATAATGTCGGGAGCGTGGATTTAAAAGATGGTCTCGGTTGGGAATGAGGGTGTGATTGTCACTTTGTTAACGTGTTTGAAAGCAGCTCTGAGCTCTGCAGATGTCGGAAGTTAACACTGTTTAAAAATGGAACAGAAGTGGAAATGAAGCACAAAAAGGAGACATAGGACATAATTTTCCATAAAGCCACACACCGAGGATGAAGAGCATCTCCACAGCTATGTCGCTGACAATGGTGGTTCTGGAGGTGGAGTCACAGTCTGGGTTGTCAGGTTCGCTGTCGTCAGGGGCAGAGAAGCAGACGTTGTATGGGACGGTGACAGCCACGTAAAATGTCGCAAGGAGGATCAACCAGTCCCACAGTGCTTTGCACACGCTATAATGAAGTAAAATGAAGCGGGATTTCTGCACCGACGCCACCTTGTATTCCGGGAGAGTTGGCTGTGAAAAAACATGCTGTGAAAAACATGAAAAGAAACGTCTATTTATTTCTGTTTCAAACATGTGTTTGAATTATAAACCTTACACACTACAGGAAAAACGCGTAGTTCGAAACTAGGATATAATCTTAGATGTCATTTTTACTAAGAGCCTCTTAAGTGGAAGCATTTCTTTTTTTATGCACTAGCAAATTATTCCTCGGCAGTTGATGATTTGAGTGTTGTTATAAATCATAAAAGCCGCATTCAATTTCTTCTCAGTAATTCAGCCTTTTAGCCTGTAGTATTCTGACTTTAATCATGGCTGATCCAAATATTCTTCACAACGTCTTTTGTGTGAATGTGGGCCACGCTGTGCCCGTGTTATTGGAGTTTTTAAATTAACTGGTGACCCAGCATGCCCAAATGTGCAATGTGCACATGCTGTCACCTCATTAAAAAGAAAAAGAATAGTAGCCTAATAGAAATTGTTTCTCGCTACATTAAGCATGAACCAGTAACCTTTAAAAACATTTGGTTATGATGGACAAAAGTGGTGTAGCTTGCTACTACAGATTGACCTTTTGTTTCCAAAAGGCAAAACCATCTGAACTAGATAGTTAACTTTATCCAGGAAGTTATATCATGTCAGAAGGACTAAAAAAAACTTAAAGTCTCCGAAACAAATCTCTCAGAATCCCATCTTCATGGAAATGATGCATATTTCTCATAAAAAAAGTAATTGGTGCCTTAAAAAAACATGGTGATATCAAACACCGCTTGCCAATTCATAGAAGGCTGCACTTGATGTTTTATGTTTGTGAGTGCAAAAAAGCTAAATGTGGAATCAGTTATTTGCTCTGAAGATGCTGGAAAGGCATTTGCAACAAATCAGAATGTTTACAGCAGCTAACTTTTGCTATGCTTCCTGAATGCAACAGAAATAAATGTTTATTGATTCTTCACACCTGCAGCATTCAGAAAGAATATTTGAATAGCTTGAGACATTCAGAAAAGGTGCAGGTAACAGCTCATAATGACACACAGCAGGAACATTTAACATTTGCTGTGAAATGCCAGGGCAACTCTTAATGCTAATTGTACCTCACCACAAGAGAGAATGTCCTCAGTTCCCTGACTCTGACTCGAAAGCTCTCGATTCAGATTCATTTGAGTATATTTCACTTATATTCGTCTGCTAAAGCTATAAGTTAGTGGGGTAAGATGAGCCATTTTTTACTTGAGTGGTCCTCAAGATAAGGTAAAATAGGTAGAAGTACAATGAAGCATCTAAAGTAAATTCAGGATGTTTCCTATCATTTTTATATGATCAAAATGTATCTATGACAAATGGTTCTTAAAATATGGCTTCTTATAAAAAGTGTTCCCATGACTCCCATGAATTTACCCCCGGTTAGGGGCAAGTTGACCTGAGTCAGTGGGTAGATGCACCATCTGGGTGCAAAATGAGCATCTGACTGAATCTGATTCATACCCATGTGGAAATTTTTAAATAATTTACCTCTTTTACAGACTAATTTAATAATCAAATTTCCTTTTACATTTCTTTTCTTAAAGCTGGCTTAACATAAAACCAACCAAATGAAGTTTAAATTACAATATTTAATTGCTTGCATTTCTGTTGAACACCAAAGTTGTTTCCTTCCCAAAAACAGAGTTTGTTGAGTAAGATTAAATAAAAACTGAATTAGAATGACGGAATAAATGTCACTGAAACTAATAAACATTTTAGTCAAATGATTCTTGGCATGGTGTCTTTTCTGTAATGTCGAACAGGCCATTAGGGACTACAGGTGGAAAGATACAGTATGATTATAATGTGACGAAAAGCATCTGGTTCTGATCAGAGAAGGATTTGGTGCACTTGTACACTGGCCTTATCAAATAAACTACAAATAATATGTATATATTATGATAAACTAAACCAGTTGCATGATATCATATTAAAGATTTAGAGATTTAATTTCACTGCCTTATGGTGGGGTAAGTTAAAATGCTGGCTCAATTTACCCCACAGCATTTGGCTCACTTTGCCACATAGCTGCCATTTTGGAAAAAAACTAGCTATATTTCGACAAGCCAAAAACAGTTTTTAATGGGTGCCTTCCACTTCTCCTTTTCACAGTCTGGCAGAAATGGTGGGTTGTTCCAAAATACATGGTCACTCACATGACAGTAAAAGTGTACAGTTTCCAAGATACAGGGGGTGGGTCAACTTACCCACTGGCTCAACTTACCCCACTCTCCCCCATACATGGCAGTATTTCATATTGATTCAACAATCACATTTTCGAATTATTCAATAAAAGAATCTGCTTGTTTTGTGAATAGGCTACACTGGTCGTGCTGTATGTTTGCTTTTGCTTGCAGTTCACAAGGACATCTCAAATAAAGACCTTGTGTGCCATTATTCTTTTTATTGTGCAAACTTACAAAAAGAACTTAGTGAAGTTGAGTGAGTGAGCAGAACAAGTAAGTACAGCACAATACATTCACACAGCAACTGAAATAGCCATAGAGAACGAGAGGGATCTTTGGATTTCAACAATCTTTCATTCAAAGATGGTACATATTTTTACCATGAATTAATATTTTTTACATGAGATTCAGATTTCAAATCTTTCTGTCTATAAAAATTTGTCATTTGAGACTTTATGTTCAATATTTTGTATAACATTAAGTCTTATCGCTAACATCTATTTACAGTCCAAACTTTTCTTGCCTACCAGAAAGACATATTTTCAAGACATATTTTGAATTGTTTTCACTCTGACTAAGGTCTCACTCTTGCTTCTTGTTCTTCCGTGGATATATTTGAATTTTTGTAGCTTTTATGCAAATGTGATTTGTCTCTTCATCACTGAAAGTTCAATAGATGTGGTTTCTTATGTAAAGCCAGTTGTTTACATATAATTTATTAAAAGGCATGTACATCAAAAAGGATTTGGGGAACGGTATGTTCTTTTCCAAGCATGAGGACTGATTGTCCTGTACAAAAGGGCTGTTGTCTGAAATATTGGTTTATGAAAGTAACTATCGTCTGGTGGATGTAAATATTGAATATTCTGCTAGATATCAACACAATTCCAGACATTAAATGAGTCTGACCTTTTCATTTTAACAGCTACAGTAGACTTCTGTTTCATCTGGAAGCATGAGGACATTTACTCTTTAAAAGTGTCAACAGACTGTAAGGTCAGTCATAACAGAACATAATGCCAGAGAACAAGAATCTCATCTTTACATGCATGCTGCACTGATAAAATGCATTTTCTTTATCAGTATTTTCATCCATTTTCCAGGAAAATATACTTGAAACAAGACTAATCTACTTGCACGAGAAGCAAAATTGTTTATGATGAAAAGTTTTTATTTCACAAAAAACATTTCTCAAATTTTTCAAGTTTATTTTTTGTATAAGTTTGTAATCATATATTAAACAACATTTTGGAAGGTTTATGCTTAAAAGTTAGAAAAACTATTGATGACAGGGTAAGCAACATTTTAATACCTTTTAATACATATTCTCTAAAGTTTTTGTTTTTCTAAAATTTTGCTAATCAAGCATATTTGTTAGGTGCACTGCACTCAGTAATTCTTCTTTTCGTTTATTAACCGGATACCAGTTTACTTGTAAGTGCAACATATTCAGTCAATATATAAGAATATTGATTCTGATTTACTACACTAAAACCTCCACAAAGGTGAGTGAGAATGATTGTGGTTTTCATATCTACTTACATTTGGCAGCTTCCTTTTGCTCCTGTTGGTGAACTGACAGGTCAGGTGGTACAGGACGCTGCGGCCACGCTCACGAGCTTGACTCAGATGAGTTCGACCGGACTTCCTGTTGTGAGTACCATCCTCTGAAAAACACACAACACGTATATAAAGTGTCAAAACTAAATATGCCAAAATTATAAAAGTACAACTATTATTTGGATCAAACCGGCTCACTGCCAGTCAGTCACCTTCTGTGGTGGAGCCGGGATGTGATTTGCCATACGAGTCAGTGATGTTTTTGAAGGATAAGAGGAAAAGAACCACTTCTCCTTTCTCATTTTTAATAGGGACAATGTCCAGCAGACACCAGAATGTGGTACCTGGAGTCACAGAGGGCAAATTATGAAAGCTCCAGATATGTGAAATACAAATATACACTGCTGGTCTGAAGTTTGGAATAATTAGGATTTTTTTAATGTTTTTGAAAGTCGTCTCTCACCAAGGCTGCATTAATTTAATCCAAGATAGAGTAAAAACGGTAATATTGTAAAATATTATTACAATTTAAAAGAACAGTTTTCAATTGTAATATACATTTTATTCTTTTTTCAGTGTTACATTATCCTTTAGAAATCATTTTAATATGCTGACTTGGTGCTCAAGAAACATTTCTTATTATTATCAATGTTGAAAACAATGTTGGAAACTGTGATAGATTTTCATTCAGAAACAAAAAACTAATTACAATTTTATTAAACAAGGATGCATTACATTGATCAAAAATGACAGTAAAGACATTTATAATGTTACAAAAGATTTCTATTTTAAATAAATTCTGTTCTTTGGAACTTTCTGAGAAAATTGTTTCCACAAAAACAGTAAGCAGCAGAACTGTTTTCAACATTGTTGATTATAACAAATGTTTCTTGAGCAGCAAATCAACATATTACACTGATTTCTGAAGGATCATGCGAACGATGCTGAAAATTCAGCTTTGCATCACAATTACATATTAAAATGATTTCAAACAGAAAACTGTTCTTTTAAATTGTAATATTACTATTTTACCGTATTTTTGACGGTAAACACAAGAGACTACTTTTAAAAACATAATTATTCCAAACTATTATACGTCTCATTTTATGAAGTTCTGCAAAAGATACAATGAATGGTCTTTACCGTTCTTCCTGTAATAGCGGACCTCCGTCTGGAACTCTCTCTGTCCTTCCAGAGTTTTCTCCACCTGCTGAGTGACTCTCTCGCTTGTTTCCTGTCCGTGCAGGAACTGACATGTACATGTCTTCTTCATTACCTCTGTACGTGCAAACCCGGTAAGCTCGCAGAACCCATCCGAACAGTACACGATGGGGTACCCACGACTCCCCTGAGCATTTCCCAGCAGGAAGTTGCTGTCTGTACACACCAAAGACACACAAAGGAAAGAATTGGAAAACGGCGAGATGTAAAAAAGTCACCCACTTTGCAAAATAAATTCAGGATGTTCACCATTATCATATATAGAATGTTGTGCCATATACCAGGGTTCCTGGAGGGCCAATCTGCTACAGAATTTAGCTCCAACCCTGATCAAACTCACCTACCTGTGATTTTCTTATGATCTTGAAGACTCTGATTAGCATGCTCAGGTGTGTTTGAGTAGGGTTAGAGCTAAACTCTGCAGGAGTGGGACAGATTTGAGGATGCCTGCCATATACCGTAGTACTCTCTCATTCTCGCCTGCTCATTATCAAGCTAATTATAGATTTCCTGTGTTATTCCGAATTCTTTAGATCACTGGTAGAAAGCTAAAAGATGTGTGTACTGTTTCCATGGCAACTTTGCTATTCATTTCACCTACTGTAAGTTTTGCAGGGGTGGGGATTATGTAAGAATCGATTGACTGTGGGTGCTTGTGTATGAGTAAAAAGAAGTATTATGGTGGCCTCCGTTCTGGATCCTAAACAGACTTAGCTAAATATTTTGGTCCCCAAACTGGGCAGCACTCTTTCCCTTATGCTACTGCTTTCATTGAATACGTACACAAGCTATTATAAAAAAACAAGTGGAAATAATAAATGCATCGAAACTCAGTTTATTTGTGTAATTGTTCCCCATTAATGAACAAACACACACAAAATCATTTTTTTCCACTCAGATGAGCTTTGATAAATAATCTTAATGGAAGACCATTATTAAACATTGCTAACAACATGTAGGCTAATTGATCAGTATCATGTTACACTTTACACATCTACACAAAGCCTTTCATCCATCCATGCGTTCAATTGTTCCTTGCTTGTGTAAGAATCAATAGACAGCACTGGTGCAGAGAAACTATAAATAAAGCTTAAGTTAGATGCATTACCTCACCATCAACCTCAGCACACAGAACAAGCCTAGTGTTAGTGCTGCATCTGCGCCACTGACAAAATGAACAAATAAATGAACCAGAGCATGAGAATATGAAGCGATCGAGGTTCCTAAATGAGCAAATAAACTATTCGGGGGGATCGGATTTCATACACTTACTGAACTGATATGCGTACGTATGAGAAAGGCACTTGATATCTGATATGGGTTTTGCTTCATCTGTTGCTAATATTATTTCATACAGTGATATTACTGATATAAAATTATTCTGCTACAGTTGACATACAAGATTGTACTTGAGATTGCCAATTTGTCTGCCCGTTTTTAATGTTTATCATTATCACAGGCTGGAATCTGTCTGTGGTATCAGATAAGCTAGAAAGAATGCTGTGCGTTATACTACTCTAGATGAAAAAACAAAAATATGCTTAATATCAACCTGTAGAGCTAGACCAAGCCCAAAAAAGGCCAAAATCAGACATAAAGCCAGCATTATAAAGAACACTGCGCTCTTAAATTCTGCACAGAAACATTTCAGGCATCAGCTTGTGCACAAGACTACAAAATGGTTCAGAATTTGTTGATATAATAATCATGTTATTCAGAACTAGGTGGGATAGTAAAATGTGTAAATTACACACACACACACACACACACACACACACACACTCATTAATACACACACACACACACACACACACACACACACACACACTCATTAATACACACACACACACACACACACACACACATATACACACACTGTATACTGTACATGTAAAATGAAATTCTTTAACACAACTAATGAACTTGTTACTGTATTCACAATTTATTTTATAGAGAGGCTAAAATTGGTGTTCAAACTGTGCGTGTGTTTCTTCGCACATGCAGGCTTTTCCCTATCAATCCATTCAAATACACGCTGTTAATGCCACAGAAGCCAACAGTTTTGACAGATTCAGCTTTCCAAGATTGTGAGATGATACTGTGCAACTGACAGCTATGAAAACTATCATTATGTGCTGTGGTATTAAGGCAAGATGTTCTTGGTATCTGGTTGCTATGGAAATATATATTTAAAAAAAAAAAACATATGTCAGTGTGCTTATTTCTGTCGCTGAGGTTACCAGGAAACTGTGTCTGCAGTTTATTTTTAATAGAAACTGTGAAAACAGGTTCATATCTATGCAATCTAAGGGAAAATATACACCCGCACATAAAGAAATGGGTTTTTTAAAATACCTGCTGTGACATTTTCACTCTTATGCTCTTTCTTCCAAAATGACTAACAGTACAGTACACAAAAATACTTGGCAAATAGCAGGATAAGAAACTGAGAATATATGACGTTAGCTAGGATTAAATTGCCAAGAGGAAGCTGCTGATAACTGCAAATAAAAGATGCTAAAACTGAGGTAATAGCTAGCCAAGATGCTCCTGAACATACACCTCAAAAAAAGTCTCAAGGCTATGAAAAACATGACATGACAGAATTTTTTTTTTAATGTAAAGAAATGAATACTTTTACTCAGCAAGGGCACACTCAATTTATCAAAAGTGACTATAAAGACATTTGTAATGTTATAAATGCTTTCCATTTTAAATAAATGTTGTTCTTTTTAACTTTCTATCACAGTGTCCACACAATTTTTAAACACCACAACTGTTTTCAAAATTGATAATAATAATAATAATAAAATGTTTCTGGAGCAGCAAATCAGCATATTAGAGTGATTTATGAAGAATCATGTGAGACTGAAAACTGAGAATAGTATAATATATATATATATATATATATATATATATATATATATATATATAATTTATTTATTTATTTTTGGTGAGAGTAAGAGACTTTTTTCAAAAATATAAAAAATTTACCAACCTCAACATTATATATTTTTAAACAAATTATTATTTGCATCACTCTTGCCTTCATGCATACTAGTGTGACTCAAACATGCTCAAAGTTTTGTAGAACATCAAATTGGATTTTTTGTTTTTCGCCACCACGCATACCAACCATTTGCAAACTTCCACACTTGATATTTTAAAATCTTTAAAGCATTTTAAGGCTTTAAATCAAGTGTCACTTCACAGTATTCAGGTCAAATTGAAAGGCTTAAAACATTTATTTCTGCAAAACCAAAACATTCGGGCCACTTTATAATATAGACAGTTATGCATGATCAATACAACAGTTTTAATGAAGTACAGGCTAAAAACCACGACATGGATCCTTTAAGGCCTTGTCAAGCACCTCTCTGTTCTAATAATCCTCTTCAGATCTTTAGTCTGCCTCAGCTAATTAAAAGTGATTTAAGCGATTATGAAGGAGAAGGGAAAAAACAAGAGAGAGAAAAGTGTGGTGATAACCGAGGCATACAAATACTCAACGTCACGTCTCTCACTCACACATGTTCATACTGACGCTGAATTTAGACAGCCAGTGTTGCTTAGGACGGGTGTGACACGATAGCAGGAGGTTGTTCTGAAAAGTGAGTGAGCAAATGGTCAGTGTGACATTTCATAGTGTGAAAATCTGTCCCCAGGAACGGCAGAGGGAATGATTCATATGATTTATATGATTGGCTATACAGTGAGTTAAGGACATTGCTTTTGTTAAGAGCATCACGCAGAAACATTTTCCCCTACGTTCCACTTACACAAAAAGCAATGGCTAAGGAGGAGAGGACGAGAGAAAGCAAAAGCCTTTTGCTTATTTTTAGATAATATGGCTATCAATATTTCTGCTTGTTGAGTGGATACTGTCATTAGTTTGTAATTTTTCTTATTTTAATAGTCTCATCACACAAGAGTGCTGAGAAGGTGAAAGGCTACTGATGGTGAAATCTCCTGAGTGCTCATTAAAGAGACTCCTTACAGTCTAAACAGGAAGTGACTGACACCAGATGCTTCAATATATCTGATATTCAGGCTGTGTGAAGATGGTGCGAGTTCTTATTAGACCAGAACAAGATTCTTAGTGACTGTCTGCTTGAAACGTACAACTGTACCTAGAATCTGTATGATCATAGAGTGAAAAATCTAGTTAAGGTACTTTCAGTCCAAACTTGACGTGAAAAAGCAAAACAAGTCACTGATTAATGGTGTATTTACACCAATAGTGAAACTTACATGTGGTGGGCTGAATGAACCACAAATTCGCCACACACACAGCGAATAATAAACACAGAATGCAGCTGAAGCAAGTGTAACATTTCAAAGTGAATCCAGTTTGAATTCAGTTAGTTGTTTGTAGTGTGAACAGAAAAAAAAACTATATGAAAACCCAATCTTACAAACTCGGTTCAAACCACATTTACATGTGGTTTAAAATCTGATGCTGAATTGGTTTTTAAGTGTATTTTTCTTTGTATTTTTGCATTATTTGCATTTGCATTATTTGCATCACAAAATTCAATCTATAGTAGTGTTCAAATTCACATGCACACTCTCAGTACCCTGTCAAAACGTACTAATATATATACTTTAGGTACTATGTACCTTTTAGGGGTAAATAAGGTAGGTGTAAACTTTTGAAAGGGTACTGCCCCAGTGAAAGCTTTTGTACTTTTTTTCTGAGAGTACACAACCAGTCATAAAGATTTGATTTGAAAAATGAATCAGATTTGGGTGCAGTGAACAAAGCGTTGAGTAACCTAGATGACTGGATGAGATGAACAAACTCATTGACTTACACCATATCCTGTACTGACGAATCAGACTATAACACACTAACACCTCTGTGTCTGTCAGTTCAGGGCAGATAGGGTAAATTCAACACTTCAGCACACACTATCACACATTCAAGGTTTAGTCATGCCCACCTTCATGGCTTTAGTGCGCTTTGAGTTCTCTCGACAGACATGATGGCAGGTAGAGGAGGGAGTGAGGACCACTTACACAAAATGATCCCATCATCTATTGCCCTCCATCATTTGTTCACTCGTATTTGCACAAAATTGTAAATCAAACTCCCACGCTACTGAACACTGAGCACCGTTCTTGCAACGAATAACACTTCAGGGTTATTTTTCAAGTAGTTCTGTACACACACAGACACTCAAATACAACAATTCAGCCTAGATTTATCAATACAGCAAAAAAGCACGATTCCAGAACATTACCAAGTACAATTTCTCAAGATCCCTCATCTGACCTACTGACACTAAAATAAGACATTCAGCCTTCAAGGATGGCAACATTTCTGCATGATTCTGCCTGCTGAATTCACATATATTAAGTAAACACTTAAGCTCATACTGCACTTTTTTGTAATCACAGCATAATGAGATGCTCTTATCATCCTAAAATGCTCACTTTATTTGTCACAAAACAAAGGACTCCCACAGAGAGTCTCTGAAGAAGGGTACAAGCAATAAACATAAAAAACAGCATAATGGAGGAAGAATGAAGATCTTATATCACAGCAAATAAAATCTGCCTGAAAAAGACATTCTGTATTTGTCATTCAAGTATTCTGATTTTAATTTTTAAGCATGGGGATTTTTTTAATTTTATAATTGAGGTAACATAAGATCATTACTTAAAATATGTATGTTTGAAATGCATATATATTGCTTCAAAAAATGTCGGAAAAATATTTCATGAGCAAAAAGTCTTATAGCCTTTGAAGACTTAAGTTAACAGTCCTTCACTAGTTATTGAGAACTCGAAACAGTATTGTTATTGTTAACTAAAACAAATACAAAATGTTTTTGGTAATTGAAATAAAGTTAATAATATAATACTATATAAATATAATTATAAATTGAAATATTAATAATATAATAATATAAATTCAACTTAAAAGAAAACTTAGTAATGTTGCCCACTAACCAAATTTAAAAAATGAAGGTAGTAACATAATTATTATTATAAAATAAATGAAAGATAGATGGTTTAAAAAACAAACATTTTATAAAAATGACAAAAGCAAAATAAATGAAACTAAGTGACAAAATAAAAGCTAATTCAATATATAAGTATATCCTATAATAGTAAGACTTGAAACTCCTTTCACATTTTGTATATGAGGTCAGAAGCTGCATTAGAAAGAGTTTCAGAGTCCCCGAGGATGAAAGCTCTGACAGAATTACTCACGTGTGCCATCAAAGCGCTTGGCGATGGTGTCAAGAAAGGTGTTCTGAGGGGCCAGGAGCCCTTTCATCACTGGCATGATGACTAATCCTCAGAGCTCCATCACATACAGAACAGAGAGCGAGAGAAAGTAGAGAGGTGAGGTGATTCTGTCTGAAGTTCAAACGGTGTTGGTGGCTGCCTTATACAAGGTGCTAATGGCTTCTTGTTAAGGACCGTATCAGTTGAGCTGAAAGCCTTCTGCAGCAGTTTCACTCCAATCTTCAGTGTCTCTGCTTTAAAGAGCATGTGGTGCAGTAATCAGACGCTACGCTAAGCTCAGGAAACTGTAGTTTGGTAGGATGCATTCTTGTCGCCCAGCAGTCTATGACCGGATGGTTAAGTTTGTCTAATTTGTGGTGATATTGCACTCACTTTCTACAGCCCATCAGTTTGGTACATCTGCTCTGCTCTCTCTCTTCAATGAGATACTCAATGAGGATTTTCTGTCGTCTTCTCTCAAAATACAGGCTTCATCTCTTTCCTTTGTTGCTTGTGTTGTGTCTCTTCAATGCCCCCTCAGTCTCCACACAGCTTGTCCACAAGTCTCTTTTTTCTTTGAATTCCTGTTCTTTGGTGGGTTTTTTTAGGTTGTCCAAATAGGAGGTCAGATGATTTTTTGCATCCTTTCCTTCCTTTTCATCTGTTCCGTCCTATCTGAGGCAGGTGCACAATCTCGACTGCATCTCTCTTCCACTCACTGCTATCTCTCTACTCTTCTGTCCCTCCCTCTTTCTCTCTCGTTCTTTCTCTCTCCCTCTCTCTTTCAAAAGGAAGAAGCACAAAGAGTGACAGTGGAAAAAATGGCACGAGTAAATCAGTGAATATAGTTTCTCGAAGAACCTAAAAATGTACTAATTGGTTAAATTCAGAAACATTATTTAATATTATTTATTATAATTTAATAATAGTAAAACGTGTGTATGTATGTGTGTGTGTGTGTGTATATATACACAGATATTTTTACTATTATTACTCATTTTTATTTGGAATAACTTTATCAATATCTATCTATCTATCTATCTATCTATCTATCCATCCAAATATAATTATTACATATAATTACTAAACTACAATGAATAATGATTACATTTATCTTAATAGTGAAGCACTGATTGCTGCTGTGGGATGCAAATATATATTTGTTTTCAAGAAGATAATCTATCTGAAAGCCTGCAGAAAAATATTTCGCATATAACCAAATTAATGTGGCACAAGCAGATCTCTCTAGTGACTGAGTGACAGTTATAGAGGCTGTAATGGGAGCAGTACGGAGTATTAAAACCACAAATAAAGAGACTTTAAGGGCTGAAGTGGGTTTAAAGGGACAGTGACATTACCAGAAACACAAGAATTAGGTGAAGAGAGAGAGAGAGATGGTGTGAAAGGGAAAGCAGAACCGCCATCTGTGCTGAGCAGATATTTACATATATTACCAGACAAAAGCAGCATCTCTCACAACACACACAGGAATTTCTATAAGGGTGAAATCTGAAAGGATACAGCTCTGGGTCAATACTTACTGGCAAGGCTGCAGGAACAATCTGAAAATGTGTTGTTTTCACAGGCAGTGGGGGTCGAGGGATGAAAGCATGGGCCTTTGAAAAGACTAATTATCTCCCAAAAAATGTGTCAGGTTGAGACAAGCTGTCACAGTGATACTGGGGCAAGTTGTCACATGTGCTTGTGTATGATTCATTGTGTTCATCATTATTCTACTGGATCACGTTATCAGAAAAGCCATTAAATATCACATAGGTCTTCTATATTTTAAATTCTGATGGATTGTGGATGACATTAAGGTGACACTTGATTTCATGTTAGAATGTTTGTAAATTTGTTTCTCAAGCTTTAGTTGTGTAGTACAGCTTTAGTCTCAAGCAACTTAGTTGTTTTTGTTGAAGCTTTGTGAGTTTTCATATGCTTCCCAAACCCCCCAAAAATTGTTCTGAATTTTATTAAGCCAGTGTTTTATTTTACAATATTTACATCGTCTGCCATCTGCTGACCACAAAACATACAACACATGACTAAAATCTAACAACTCATTTTTATAAAACATGATAAATGGTTCTGCCCTGATAACTGTGATAAAATAGCTATAACTAATACATTTAGTTCTGTGTTTTATTAATCAGAAAAGCGCAAAGCCCACTGATACAGGTGATATAGCTGTTGTTCACTATGGAAAAGAAAGGATTTTGCATTTTTTGAAACCTTGTGATTACCTCAGGAGTTTTAATAGGTTTTTAAAATTACGTACAACTTACGTTAAAGAAACATAAAAAATAACATTTGAGGTATGACTGTATGTGACTTACGTTAAAAAAAACGTAGGCCTATGTCTCTTATTAGCGTAATGTTAATCATAAACTTTTTACTCAAATCAAAAACGTTATTTTCAAACCCCATTAAGAATTAGCTTTGTGTGTTGGCCTACAAATTAACGTCACCAATGAACAGCTCTGCCGTGGTTTTAAAAAGCGACAAGTGTCATCGTTTTTCATAAGCGTCCATCCTCCGGTAGCCTGGGCATCAGATACTGCAGCGGCAGGTGCACGCCGTCCTCGAGTCTCTTTCCCATCGTCAGGATCCCCGCGGCCTGATTCCGCGAGCCGTGCAGGAGCTGCTGCAGGCGGTCCTGGACGCGTCTCTCGTCCACTTTACGCTTGCCAAGCGTTAGAATCCCGACAGCCGCGTCGTTATTAAAGCGGCCGATATGCCTGGCGATGGACGTGTCGTTACGGCGTCCCGCGCGGCACAGAATCTCGTATAATTTGCAGGAACTTGACGCGCTCGAGCAGCAGGTGGCCACGCCCTCTGCGTCCCGCGCCAGGTGCGCCAGCAGCACCATGAAGAGGAGCAGTTGAACTCTCTGATGGAGAGAGAGAGGATGCATTCAATAAATGCTGAATATTAATTAAACAGTTCAGACCATCTGGATTACGATATTGAAATCATACTACGGCTGATTTTGCGTATTTGCATCTGAGGTTTTATAACTTTTTATCCCGTGAGCCTCAATAGACAGGACCTCCACCAGTTTTTTTTAATGGCTTAAATGGGTTCATATTCAACTGTACACCTGTTTTTGATCGCTTGTCTTTCTTTATCTGATTTTTATGATTGAAAGCTAGTGGTTTACGAAAATAGAATGTTCACCACACTAAAATGGGTTTATTTTAAACAATTTGTTTGTTAGTCAGATGTCAGGAGCTTTATTGCCAAGTATGTTTGCACATGCAAGGACTTTGTTTTAGTGTCACAAACTTCCAGTATACAGAGATGACAACACACAGATAATAAAAATAAGATGAGAATAAAAATACACGTACTGTATGTATAAATAAATAAACAAAATATAGAAAGAAATTTGAAAAATTAAATAAATTGTATGTACAGGTGTGTTATAGAATAGAATAGAATAGAATAGAATACGATGTAGGGATGGATGTTGGGTGGTAATAAATAAATATAAGGTTATTGCACATATTTTTATTGCACAGTGGGGAGAACATTTAACTTTTCATGAGGTAGATTGCACGAGGGAAGAAACTGTTCTTGTGCCTGGCTGTCCTGGTATTCAGTGTCTATTTATCTGATTGATTAGTTTCTAAAATAAATTATTTTCCGTTATCTGGCAGCAGGGCCTTCGCTAGTGGGGTGAAAGGTGGTGACGTTTAGGGGCCCACGGCTGAGGGGCGGTCCCCCCGGCGATCTCAACCGACTGGCTGAGGCCAGCCTAAAAAGAGGCTCATGACAGTTGACGGGCCACTGCTGCGCGTCTTCACGAAAGCTTATTATTTGCATGTGTTTTTAAGCCTTGCCAATTTAAACATTCAAAAGAGTTTAAAGCATTCAAACGCAAGACGCGGAAGCTCAACAGAGTACTCGCGCACCGTTTTTGGTGCGCACTGAGCCGAACCGAGCTCTCCTTCGCGTCCTCCTGCACCTGAACGAACAAATACAAATCGCAGTTTAAACATGCAAACAGAAAAAGATGTGAAAGAGCCCAATTCAGCACCCGCGCGCGGTGTTCTGTGCGCACAGGGCGCACGCAGAGAGACGCGTCTCAAAGCGCTTGAACACCGAATTTGCCTCTTCTTGCTCTTGTACCGACAAATACATACAAAATTATGTCAAAATACCCGTCTTGGAGAGTATCCTCGAAAAAACTGTCTTAAGTGAAAGTAAACAGTTGCGAAAAGAAATCAGATGTGTATCATTATAATGGATGCATTGTCTCTTAAAGAGACCGCGCCTAATTTAGTAGCTGCTGTCGGTGTCCTTGATGTTAATCCAAGAAAATGAAAGAAAGAAAATCACTCACTACTCATGATTGAATTACTTTGTAGTTTTAACAATAATTAATCCACAGTCAAACCAAAAATTATTCAGACACCAGATATAATTTTTGATATTTTTTTTACTAGTGGGTGCAGGACACTATAAGTTCATTTATGTAAGTGAGGATAGCAGTAAAGTAAATAAAGTGACAATAAAGTAAACTGTGACATATTATACCCAAAAATTCTTCATACAGTGGACTACCAGTCAAATTGATAAAAAATTTGGGACCAAAAATTATTCAGACACTTTGACCTGACCATGTTTTGCTTAAGTGTTTTTTCTTTAATTGCTAATGCTATCTTTTTGCACCACAGACTGAACAAAATTAAGCATTGCTTGGTAATTGGTCAACAAAGTATTGATAGTTGTGTAAATATTGTCATACTAACAGTTGTCTGAATTTTTGGTTGATTGTAATCCATTACATACCTTTCTATCAAAGTTATCTGACATTATCAAGATTCATTTGTTCTGACACATTTTAACTCTGAGTTCTTGTCATATTTTATTACCATTTTCTAAACTATAGCAAATAAATCTGGACACCTACAAACTTGAAAAAACTTAAACATTGTGTAAATAGCACAAATAAATAAATAGAACGAACAAGCAAATTAAACAATTTCAAACAGTGCCCACTGGTACAACCTGCACTGGGGCCCCTCAAACCCCAGCTATGGCCCTGTCTGGCAGGTACAAATAGAAAAATTTTAACACATTTAATAAAGTTAAATTAAATATATACAAATGGCACTAAAAGTGGTTCATTAGCTCGTTATCACAGGGGAACCACTTTAAGTGCTACATAGCACCTATATCTTTAAAAATGGTGGTATATAGCACCTTAACCACCTCAAAGAACCGCTGAAGAACATTACATGTTCTTTATAGGTGCTATATAGCACTTAAATTGATTCCGCTGTGATCGTGAGCCAAAGAACCACTTAGCAGTACTATATAGCACCTCAAGTACCACAAAGAACCGCCGAAGAACCTATTTGTGTGTGTGTGTGTGTGTATGTGTGTGTGTGTGTGTGTAGTATCTCACATAAAAATCAAACTGTTTATTCCAAGAATTCTGAGTTCTAATTATCATGGGCAGCTGTCAGTACAAAAACTAATTACTAATAGACTTGATTGATTCATTTTAGCTATGATTTTGGAGGAACAATAAACATCTGTGTTTTGATTTAACCTTTAATTAAATGTTTTTAAAACGGTTTTCTTTTGGAAAGTTCACTGACTGTCTAAAGGGTCAGATTGCCTTACTCTTTATCATTTAAGCTTAGCAGCTGCAGCTTGTATATTTTTTTTTGGTTCCAATTAAACTTTATGATCAGTATGAATGTCATTGCAAATTAAATTGTATTATCCCCAGATGGAACCGTTAAAATTCAAGCCTTCAGTTTAAATGGCTGAAATAATTTCTGAACAGTCTCTGACTGGTCTTACCTTGGCTGTGCAGTCCATGCGTCTGGCTGCTGCCCTGGTTTTGTTGTAGACAAACGTCATGTGTCCGATGGACTTCAATGTCGATGGTCCTTTCCCTCTCTGATACGGGACTAGAGTTTTTATACAGATGTGCCACCCACCCTTCTTTCCTCCGAGGTTAATTATAGGCATAAATTAGACTGACAAAGAACACCAGCTGATATTATCCCCTTTATTTCTTCAATGTCATGTTTCTCATTTGAAGCTGAATTATGATACAATAAAGAACTGTTAGGGTTGTTAGCATCTTTGTCATTAGCGTCTGCCTGTATCTAAGTAATTGTATGGAGAGCTCTTTAGGACTATTGTGGAGGGGCAGACAAGCTTCGTTAGCGAATGCCAACAGAATGAGGGTGTGACGAGGCCTGGACTTAATTAGCTGGATATGTAGAAGGTCCAGATACAGTGACAAAAGGCTGAATGGAACAAAGGAGCAACAACACCACGGTGTCAATAACAAATAAAGCAGCAGGAGAATATGAATGACAGGATGCCTTTGTGTGAAGCGGAAGGTCAGAGAGCAGTCGGAGTTAACGACCACATACACAGGTAGATGGACCGTCCCAACTCACCACAGAGAAAGAGCAGTCTATTTATGTGATGTGTGATGGATTGCATGAGTAATGGAATTCACATTATACGTAAATGGAGCTTTTTGGATGCGAGCAAGTCATAGGACACTACAAGAGAAGACAAACACAACCAGATTCTTTCAGTATTTCAGCAGGCTAATTATGAAGAAATGTACAGAGAAATGTACAAAAATTATGCAACACAATCATCGTAGTTGTAAATGACTATATATGTTATCAATGGTCTATACCAATGTCACGTGTCTTTGGATATGATTGTTATGTTCCTGTAGCTCAGCATAACAATGCCGAAGTCTGACAAAATGTATTTCACGAATGCACATTGAGTCTAAAACCTGCATGATCTTCTGTCATTTACTCTACTTTTCAAAAAAATTTAGGGTCATGAATTAATATTTGTATTCAGCAAGGATGCATTAAATTGATCAAAAGTGTCAGCAAAGGCATAATGTTACAAAAGATCTCTATTTCAAATAAATGCTGTTCTTTTGAACGTTCTATTCAAAGAATTCTGAAAAAATATATATACGGTTTCCACAAAAACAATTACACATCACAACTGCCTTTAATATTTCACAATGGTACTGTTCATACTGAATTTTTGATCAAATAAATGCAGCATTGGTGAGCATAAGACTTATTTCAGAAGCAATACAAATGTACTGACCCCAAACTCTTGAACAGTAGCTTATGTCCTCTGATTTTTAAAAAAATGTAATACAATATAAGTATAAAAAAATGACCTGGAGACATTTCTGATGTCAATTAGCTTTTATATAACATCATGTGGGCTTTATAAATGACAGACATCATCTCAATCAGATGTTATTTGACATTAATGTGACAGTAAACACCCAAATTCTTTGACCCAAACTATATTTTCCACCCTGGTCCCCTCGTTTCCCAACCGTTCACATTTCCTCTTCCTGTGATGTTTCCACCGATGAAAACTGGTACAGAATGACACCTGTTTACGCAAATACAAAATAACCTCCGTTTTAATTAACACCTACCCACAATATTAACAGCAGTAATAACAATATTCATGAACAGGGTGTATTATTGGGTGTGATGTGTTTCTTAATGAGATGGTAAAGTGTCCTTTGTCTTAAAATGATTAATTCTTCATTTATTGAAATATTTATTTGCTTGTCTGATCCTCAGTGGTGCTTTTCTCAACGACTGAGATCCGTATTTTCCCAGAGTTTCTATTCTTCCCAGTAGAGCCTCTCTCAATGGGACGTATCCAGTTTCCAGTTTAGAAACAATATACACACTTTTCCTTATTCAAAATACACCACATACGCATCGCACATACATTATATACACACACACATACACACACACACACACACACCTACACACACACACACACACACACACACACACACACACACACACACACACACACACACACACACGCGACCCCTGGAGAAAGGCCCCTTTTAGGACCAAGGTGTACTGAGCTGACAGTTTTTATCTTAGTCAGTTCTAAATTAATAAAAATGTGTGGAGGAGCCAGCAGGGGGAGTGAGAGAGATTCTTTAGTTCTACATTGGTGTAAACTGAGGAGGCCTTTGCCTCTATAATTGAGTTCTGTTTCCTGAAGCTCTCTTTGTTTGCTCAAAATACTTTACTTCTGTTTCAGCAAGTAGTTTTGTACTTTTCAAAAATTCTTGCTCCATCTGGAGTCTAGGCAGATTCAAGTTCAATAACCTTCATGCTGTTTTGACACATTTTAGACTTTACTGCAGATTTACGAACATCGGTTTTCACAAAAGAAGATAATTTGAAGAATGATTTAACCACTTTTGTCCATACAATGAAACTCAGCGGGGTTCAAAACAACATTGGACCCCATTGACTTTCATTGTACGTACTACAACCGCAAGAACATTTATTTTTCAAAATGCCATCTTTTGTGTTCAACGGAAGAAAGTCATACAGATTTGGAACGACCTTGGGGTGAGTAAACGATGACAGAATTTTCATTTTTGGGTGATTTATCCCTTTATATGACTGATTATGATTGAGATTTGGGGCTTTTGACTGGATATCATGGCTAGAGTTAAGTGATCACAGCAAATTTTCAACAGCAGCTGTGTCACAGGAGAGCAGGTCACCATAATCCTTTAAAACGTGACTCCATGGAGGGGATACCAATTTAAGACCAGAGCCCGGCAGGGATGGTGGAGCTGGGAAGAGAGTTAAACTGGCTCCTGTGTGTCCTTCACTGAATCACCCCACCTGACTCTTTCCTCACAGCTCCCTTTCCCTGGTTTAAAGAGGCAAAGACCACTTTCCTCACAATGTGGATAAACTGAAAACATTTTGTATTTTTTTTTCTTCCTCTCTCTCAGTGCAGGGTGGTGTTGTCCGGCTCAGTCTCGTGGATGGTATGCAGGGGCCGTGCGTGGGGCGGCAGTAGAGGTGAGGCAGGGGACGTGGATGCTCCATTCTTGGCCAAGCCGCACGAGTGAGCAGCACAGTGAATCTGTCGCAAAGTGTCTACCGCTTCTCCTTTTGCATGCTTCAGCAAGTCTGCCTGGCCCTAAAAGACACAGGAAAAAAAGAGAAGTTCAAGTCGTGACAGTAAACAAAGTCAGATGTTGTGAACTACTGAGGTTGCAGAACAAAAATGTGCAAGCAGGAGGTGCTAAAGTTATGCTAACTGCAATAATTATTTCCAATTTGAATATTTCAAAACATATGGAAACCATGCATTATATATATATATATATATATATGGCATATCTGTAATTGTAAATAAAACACCCTAAAAGAGGATTTACTAAAATGTGTTAAATAGACTTAACAAATAAATATAAATAAATAATACAAATTTAATTATTATAAATAAATAGTTAAAATGTCTCATTACTGCATTAAAAAATAGGTCCCACTTTATATTAGGGGGCCTTAAATACTACGTACTTACTTCAAAAAATAAGTACAATGTGTATTGCAAAACACTTCTGCTGATATTGAGGTGGGATGGGGTAAGGTTAGGGACAGGTTTGGTGGTATGGGTAGGTTTAAGGGTGGGTTAAGATGTAAGAGATGGGTAAATGGTGTAATTATAAAAGTAATTACAGAAATTAATTACAGTGTAATTACATGCAGGTATTTTTTAAAATATAAAACATGTATGTACACAATAAGTGCATTGTATCAAATGATTAATTGTAAGTACATAGTAGTTAAGGCCACTTAATATAAAGAGGTACCAAAAAATCTTCTTTCTCACTGACAATATAGTCTTTTCTAGTTGAAGGAACTGCATAATTTCTTTTATCAGGGCAGAGCAAAGAGGTGTTTTTTTTTTCATTTTAAAACATTGCCAATCATGCCAGAACATAAGATTCGAAAATATATTTAATAAAAAACTTATATTTAACAGAGGTGCTAGATAAAAATACTGCGTATCATATATGCTCCTTAAATGCAATGAAAGGGTCCATCCTGCAGGGTTCAGTCTAACACAAGGTGACTGAGCACACAGAGCCGGTGGCACTGCATACATTCACAGCACAGCCAGAATCCTCCCAATACCCTCCATAAATCAACCTCTCCTTCTCTCTTTCTGGAAACGACCCAGAGGGGACCGGATGAAGGGGACAGAGACAGTGTGAGAGGATGGGACAGGGAAGGGGGAGGGAGGAGGATCAGGACAGCGTGTCTCCTCGTCCTATGTGAATGTCCCTTAAAACAGTGTGCCAGGAAATTTATAAGCTTTAATGTATGCATTTATGTGTGTGAAAAGACATTTTGAAGGGACATAATAAATAAATGCTAATATACAAGGACACCTAACCACGTACACCTTCACCAGCAAAACATGCATAACCACACATAAATTTGCTTTATATCTTTCTTACAAGGACACCAGTTCTCCCCAGCCTTCACTGGTACAAATCTAAGCCTAGGACACAACTGGAATTTTCCTTAAAAAAGTCAAAGGAAATAACATTTTTAGGTATGATCGATTGAAGCTTATTTGTCCATTTCAGCAGATGTAACTGCATGGACTAATTTCTCAAACTTCTCTTCTCTTGAGTTATAATTTATGATTCAAACACGAACCAGCCAATGAGATCTCCCAAGTGCTTTTAGCAGAACCGCATCATGCGGTCACCTAGCGTTCCTAACCAGAGTAAAACAGATTCAACTTTACTCAACGTGATGACAATTCCCTAGGAAAGCACTGCAACATCAGCTGCACTGCGTTTTTATCATTTAGACTGCAGCGACGCTCTTTATGCGGCCTGATGTGAAACAGACAGGACAGGTGAGACTAATACAGGCGGCTGGATGCTTTTCCTGCATGTGCTCCAGCACGGATCCTCGGAGGACACCTGCATGGGTGCCCAGAGCTGAAGACGCTCCTTGACCTGGATAGAGAAGTCTTTTGCCATAAATAAGTGATATATTTTAAAACGGATGAATTATGCATATGGGCGTGACGCATATAGACTCTTAGGCTGTGGGGAGAAGAGAGGCTAAGAGCACTGCAGAAAGAAAAGGTGGTACATACTTTATAAAGCCTGGATGAAACACTTCTGTACTGGCTGACAGTTTGATGTCACTTCCTGGAGTCAGGACTCATCTAACTCATCTAAATGTGTCACAGGATAAAATTAAGCATGAAATGAAGTGGTTAATCCGCACAATGAAGCACAAAATATTTCAAATGAATGATTAGTTTTGGGGGTCCGTGCAAAATTTGAGAGAAAAGCAAATGTTAAAATAAAGGCCTACGTTTTTTAGAGATGACAAAATTAAAGTGTTAACTTAGAATATTTATTAAATACATTAAATATTTATTTAATATATAAATTATATACATTAAATATATAACATTTACTTAATTCAATCATTTTTTAAACACTGCTGTGGAAAGGGTTTTATAAATAAATTTATAAATACATATAGCCTATTGTACATATAAAAAAATTTTTTTTAAACAAAATATATGCTGTTAATGTTACACAATTATTCGCCTTCAACATTTATTAATAATTCAGATTTTCAAGATTACATTTTTTTTATGATTGCTGCTATAATACAATGATATAATAATTTTTTTTTAACACCATACTTTATTTTTATTTTTTTTTAACTTATACTTAAAATTTTTGGATGTGTGTCCTTCACAATTTTATAATTATATTGTTTTGAAACTATATTTAGTTACATATACTAACATACACATGTTTATAATTATTTTAAAAATTACTTTAATAAACTTCAACATAAATTTGATATTCAAATTTGGTAAACTCGTTCATTAATAAGCAAAAAAATGTAGATCAAGAAATGTATTACAATCGGATCATAATTCCCAGAATCAAAACCGGTCTGGCCTGAAGATTCCCACTCCTAGTTATATTTGGGGGTGTCAAAAAGTTTAATCAAAAAGTTAGAAAAACCCTTATCTAATGCTGTCTGGCTTAAGAATATATGTAATTGCATTCAGTTCTGTGCATGTGGAACAAATGTAAATAAATCAGCTGATACATACAAAGACACACAAACAGTTCAATCCATTTTAGGCCTCTTTAGTGCTTTAGTCTAAAGTCATCTAAATAAATTAAAGACTTCATTAAGACAACAATCTGCTCCACCTGTGCTGCATACTTGCTCTGCAAACACACACAAACCTATTTTAACAAATAACTCTTTATACATATTCAAAACACCCATTAAATATACTACTAAATATTCTAAAACATAGATATTTCAAAAAGAGGGAATTGCCAATGACTGTGAAATTAAATCTACAACTAGACCAGACACACATCCGTACCGTTGTTCGGCAGTTTGACACTTTCATTAACACTATCACACGCTAAAGGTGACATCTCCTAATCTTTGTTCCCACTGTGTGCAGTTTATCTGTTTACATAAGTAAGGACACAATTAATCTGTTAGGAAACATGGCTCTTTGGTGAAGCTTATCTTATCATGAACACCATAAATATATAAACACACCTCCAGAGAGATAAAGAGCGAGCAAGAGTGATTAAACAGAGAGAGAGAGCTGAAAAGAAGGGGCAAAAAAGTAGATATTTTCACTTTATGGACAGGTCTTATGTTTTACCATGTTGCCAGGACTACAGATAAAGATGTCTGACGATGTTGTTAGCAATCTGCACAAATGAATTTTCACAGTGTTGGTGGGATAATGGGTAAGACTGGAAAGACCCTGGAGTATCATTACAGGTTAACTGTCTTTCCATGTGCTAGAGTGGAAGCTGACTGCTGTTTAGAGATGCACAGTACATTACAATATATATATTACCATCATCTGACATTTACTGAAAGCCGTTACTCCAGTCTTCAGTGTCACATGATCCTACAGAAATCATTCTAATATGCTGAAACATTATTTATTATTATCAATGTCGAAAAACAGTTGTGCTGCTTGGAAACTATTATGCTTTTTCAGTATTCTTCATTTAGAACAGCATTTGTTTGAAAAAATGATATGTTTTGTAACATACTGTAAACGTCTATACTATCACTATTGATCAATTTAATGCATACATGCTGAAAAAAAATAATTTCTTAAAATAAATAAATAAATAAAATAAAATCTTACTGACCCCAAATGTTTGAATGTGTATATATATTTTATTTGTGTTTTTATAGATACTATATATTCTGAATTATAATTCCATATATACTGTAAAAATCCTTTAGTGTTGTATTTTTATTTATACAAAATAGCAAAGCATTTTAAAATCCACCATTTATTAGTCCTAAACCATAGCAACAAATAAATAATGTTTTAATACCTGAACGCTACAAGAAGCTGCATAGTAGACACTCCTAGTACAAATCAGTGAGAAAAAAGAGCACAGGACAGACTTCAATATAAAGATCCTATACTAAGGTAAATACTATGTTGGGCGACACATTTGTATAAACAATAATAGCAACTATTGATTGCAGCCATAACCATATGATTGCTCTACAGACTTTTATTTTCATATCTTTCATAACAATTCACACATATAATTTTATAAATTACCATGTTCTGTAATTCCACGGCTTCAGGGTGCAGGTTTAAGGATCATGTAGTTTCAACTTCAGCCATTGTAAGGTACACAACGATGTCAGGACAAAAGCTATTTAATTGTGGCCTCGACTAGCGTGAAATCTGATTGGCTGTGGTTCAGCTGCAAGCCAGGAAACATTTTGAGTAGTTAGCAACCCTGTAACGATTATCCCCTATAATAAAGTGTTTTACCTTGTGCTAAATAAGGCCCTGGTGTATACGTGCCTCAATCCATAACGTAAAGAATAGGTACAAACCTTCAGCACAGTGATGTTCCAAGCGTAACTCTCCATGGCCTTCTGTAACTTCCTCCCTTTCAGTCCTTCCCTCGCCCCGATCCGATGCAGATCCTCATGAAAGTCCAATCCTGAAAGTCCAATAAAGCAACATTTGTTATAATTCCTAGCCAGCATATAGGGTGGACCTCAAGAATATGTTTTGTAAACATATGGGCAAAAATACCACAGAGTAATATGGGAGTATTGTTATTGTTAGAAGCTGTTTTTTTCTGACACGCTGCCACAGGGCAACCGAATCGCAGTCGTGACTCACTCCATATATCATTCATAACAGAGACAGCCACACAGATAAAAAACAAACAAATAGAGCACTTCGACAAATGGATGGATGGACAGATGGACGAACTAAAATGAAAACAGTATGTGAAAATAAAAAGTATCTGCTTCAAACAATAGAGCTGATCAAAGGCCGGCTGTACGATTCAGAAACGTTTGTTAACAGCATCTCGGTGTCAGTCAGCCAATCTGACGGCAGATAAGAAAGGGCTGTTTATGTTGACAAAAATCACTAGCACAAACGTTCTCTCAGGTAGAAGAGTTTATATCAGACTACACTCTATCAAAAAGATGTTTTCTGCCTAGTAAACCAAAATCCATTTTGCAGCCATCAATTCCTTACGAAAAAGTGCTGTGGCAGCTCAAAGTACTTTCTGTTGGGGATTTCTGTCACAAATATCTTTCAGGTTAAAGAGAGAAAAGCAATGTTTACCCTTAAAAAAAAGTGAAAGACTGTAGGCGCTGGCAGCTTTGTGGTTAGTGCGTCAACATATAGCACAACTGCACTCACGAAAACTTGAGTTTGATTCCCGCCTTGAGGTCCTTTGCCAATCCTACTCCCCCCCTCCCCACCCAATACTTTCCTGTCCTCTCAAAATGCACTTATAAGTGCATTACCACCACCTATCTCTCAAATGGACCATTGACATATCTACAATCTCAATTAGGAGTGTCAATGGTCCATTTGACAGACAGGTGGTGGTAATGCACTTATAAGTCTGCGATCCGCCGTAAAACAAGAAGAAGAAGAAGATGCGTCACTCAGTGGCTGTTGTAAACGCACTCAGGACAGCTGGACAGTGCAGTGGATCAGAGGTAAAAAAACATTAGAAATACTGTTCAGTTTCTTGCACAGACCGATCGTTTCGTGTCTTTAGACCTCAATGTATCTTCACGAGTCACAGGATTTAATTTGGTTTTGTCTGTGTATGTTTTTATGTTTATATAAAGTCATGAGTCCCATTGACTGACATTATATGAGTTAAAAATCTTTATATGTGCTCTACTGAAGAAACAAAGTCACCTGCATCTTGGATGCCCTTGGGGTAAGCAGATAAACATCAAATTTTCATTTTTGGGTGAACTATCCCTTTAAGGTTTTTTGGAGGCAAAATCCAGTCATTACAATAGGAATTTGTGCGATCTGAAGATTCAAGTGTGGGCGAAAAAGTTCCCCGCACAGATTTACTTCAGTACAAGCTCACTTGTTTTAAAAAGTAGTTTAAACGTGGCTTCTGTGTGAGTGGTGCTTCATGCGTTGCTACACTATTGGACAATGATGTTTTTTTTGCCAGGCAAAATAAAATAAAATAAGCAATAATAATAATTATTAATTATTAAAATAATAAATTAATTGCAACTTCATACTCCACAGCTGCTTCTTGCTATTTTTCAATATAGTTTTATATCTGTATATCTAAATTGTGACTTTATATCTTAAAATTTGACTATTTCTTCTATTCATTTTGAATTATCTCTTTTTTTCTGTGAGGTTGAAACAGACATCCTATGACATACAAAGGTTAAAAGAAGCAGCAGTAAAGTAGTGCTCCAATCACACACACGTTACACACTTCCTGTTTCTTGAATTCGCTGTCTATTTGACTTTTACTCTGGTTTTCACACTCTCTCTCATGGATAAAAGCACCCACAAGCCTGCAGAAAACACACACTTGTGACATCCTGAATGAAACACTAGATATGATGCGGGCTTTCAGCTGGTGCGACTAGTGCACACGTGTAAGAGAAACGTCTTTTAAGAGAAAGTGTGTATTTGTGCAAGTTCAGATGCACCCCCTTTAGGTGCTAAGTCTGAAGGTGTCAAAATGCTCCCTAACACCTGCCCACCGTCCACTTCGCTCAGCTAGGACTCGGTCCAAGAACAGCTCCTCTCGTCTCCACTGCCAAAGCCGATTTTATGCCAAGTGACTAGGCTAGCTAGTCACAAATACTCTTTTTTTTTCAGTTGCTCAGCATTCATATGATTTTACATAGGCCTCGAGGCCACTAGTGCACAGCTGTACACGAGAACAGCAAGTTTATTTGCTTACTATGTCAGTATTCTGACAACATCGTTATCTAAATGAGCTCATCTTCACATCACATTTTCACGGGCATAGAGTGAGGAAGGCCTTGTGAAAAGGAAGGAGTAATAGGGCCGCAAATGACAACAGATTCCATCATTTCCTCACAATGTACCGTTCCGAGCTGTCAGCGAGTGAGAGGATGGCTACATGTATTTGTGCCTGCGAGCCTTTGAAGTTTGATACAGATGAGAGTGTTTAATAACAGACAAAGTTGCCCTGTTACGTTTAATGTGGTTGCTATGGTAATGGTGATGTATGGTGATCCTCTTAGAATAGGCCGCCTCCTGATTGGATGATCGGATGTGACATGTTTGCGTGTGGGATGGGATCTTTGAGTCGGAGGTGTCATGATGAAGGCAAGAGAAAAAGAGATGGATGAAGAAAAGGATTAAGGGAAGAAATGAAGGACAGGATTAAAGTAACAGGATAAAGTACAGGATTGAGCGATTGCGATGAATTAAAGAAAGATTGTGTTAGTTATGGGCAGTACTGAATAGGCGTTTAAATGCATAGATGATTTGAGTCCTTGAAAAAGGAATGCATGGGCATGTCAAGTAGATTATTATGAATATAAGTTGAACGCATAAAGTTATATTTATATACATGAATGTGTGTGTGTTTGAATGCATATAAACATGCATTTCAATCAAGTGTGAGAGTCAGACCTGAAACATCCCTCCATCCATCCACCTGACGTGTTGCAAACCACAAATAGGTTACAGATCTATTCTGATGAGTCACTGACACCAGGTAAAAACTATAGTAAATGTATAATAATTCTGCATTGTTGGAATCATTTTATTGTTAAAGTGTAGATTTAAAATATAAATTACTTTCTACCTTTCTGAAGCCAGGATTTAACATCTGGAGAATGTTAAAATGTAAAAAAAAAAAGGGTCCCACTTTATATTAGGTGGCCTTAACTACTATGTACTTACATTTAAATTAATCATTTGATACAATGCACTTATCGTGTACATACATGTTCTTACATTGTACTATTTTTAAAAAATACCTATATGTAGTTACATCTGTAATTAATTTCTGTATTACATTTATAATTACACTGTTGACCCATCCCTTACACCTTAACCCACCCTTAAACCTACCCATACCACCAAATCTGTCCCTAACCTTACCCCTATCCCACCTCAATAGCAGCTAAAGTGTTTTGCAATACAATATGACCACAATAAATACATTGTACTTATTTTTTGATGTAAGTACATAGTCGTTAAGGCCACCTTATATAAAGTGTGACCAAAAATGTAATGTAAAGTAATGTAATGTAAAATGTAAAAAGAAAAAAAAAAACATACTAATATAAGTGCACCTCAGGAAATGTTATAAAATAATCATTTAAAAAATTAATTTCATGCCCCTCTAACTAAAACCTGAGCTACTAAATCCATTAATTGAAATAAAGCTGAAATAACATATAAATATTAGATTAAATTTTTTTAAACTAAACGAAAATTAGAAATGTTTCTGCCAACTAAATGAAATTAAAAAAAGATCAGGTTGAAGTACTAAATTTACTAAAATCAGAACTGAACTAAATTAAAGCTAAATAGAAATATTTTTAAACAAAAATAAAAAAATACAAAAGCATATAACAAAATTACAAAAAATAAGACTTAAAAATTAAAATTAAAATTGAAAAATAAATAATCTCAAAATAATTCAAAATATGAATATTTACTATAATAGTGTATATATAAAACAAACAAACAAAAACACTGGTTGGGATATAAAAAAAGAAAGAAAAAAAAATTCAACTTTTAAAAGGGAGGGAAACAAGCTTCTCATATCTTTAAAGGCTGTACAATATTTTGGTGGAAAAACACCCGGTAATGCTAATTCAAATTTTGAATGAATGTTTGTTTAATGTGTCAAATCACCTTTCTGCTGTTCACAAAAAGATCAATTATTCTATTCAATTTATGTTATGTTATGTTGGGCCTAAGCAGGTCATGGTAACATTAATATATAGTTCAGTCATGAAACTCTAGATGGCACAGGCTGACCGGTTGTTAACGTAACTGATGATATTCAGAGAGTTAAACGACTTGGCACAAGCTGATTGGTTCATGATGCATATGCAGCCAATGAGCTTACTGCCTTGCATTTATATGGCTGGCTAGCATTCACTTGAGTTTCTCTGAAACCCTCCACCTTCCCCCGCTCCACCTGTATACATCTGCTAAGGGTTATTTTATATGCTATTTGTGCAGCAGCAGTATGTCTTAAATACTCACGGCACTGTATCGCCATATGCGTTGGCAGTAGCAAGTTCCTGTACTTGGCTGCAGTAGCAGCAGCAAAAACTACAACCACAGCAACAACCAACAAAAGCAGCGTAGCAGATCTATTCCGCCGAGACCAAATACATTAACATTGTCATATCCATCACCATGCTAAAATCTTCAGGGAGCTGTCATGATTGAAATACAGTTTTTACAATAAACAACTTTGGCTTTAAACTATTTAATGACATTTACAAAGGCACATTATTCTTATAGCCTGACTGAAATTGAAATGCATGCAAACATCCAGGGAGGTGAAGAGTATATTTCTGGCCTGACGCAACCATGAGAAATGATAATCATCTGAACACGTGAGCAGGAGCAGACAGTTATACTTGTCCTATCCCTCAATCCTCTCCATCATAATTACTTAACTCACATTTAATTAGCAGAGTCTGACCGAAGTGTTTATTAGAATGGAGAGGTGCTGGACAAGGCTATCAGCGCCTTCCACAGTTCAAACAGCTGCCCACCCTCCCCTCACGCTGCTAATTACGCTTCGGATCGGCAGCTGTGACACTCAGCCGGACAAGTCCAGATCTGCGGCAGAATGTGAGAGACTGTGAGTGCTGTAGAAACGTGATTATTTTTGAGTCAAAACCAGTAAGAGCAGAGAAGGTCATTAGCAAAAGCGTGATTCAATCTCTCCACCGGCGCGAGATAGATGGAGGGAGGTGGAAGAATGCGAGATGAGAAAGAGTGGGCGAGGAGACAGCGCTAGAGCACGGCAACCTTGTTTATTTACTGACGCTCTGCTGCTCTCTAAAGCAGATTTCTCCATTAACATGGTGACATAAGGCCGACCAGAGGTTCTGAGGCAAAGTTATAAAACGGATTGTTCCAAATTTAGCATGAGCTGCATTCGAAGTTACATATAAACACACTCGTATTAATGCCCATATTCTGTATTAATGCACAATGTAGCTTGGCAACCAAAAATAGCCTCAAATTAGCGCAATGAACTATATTGCTTAGTAGAAGATTTTTTGTTAATTTCAGATTTTTATCAATAATAATTATTTGTCATGTTATGCCTAAGGCTGCAGTCACACTAGACATTCATTCATAAGTCAAGCTCATGTATAGAAGTTTCACGTTTAAAATTTGGTGAACGCTGACCGGCGAATTCAGATTATGAGAATAGATGTCACAGATCTTAATGTCACAGACTGACATCTTTGGCTGAATCGAAAGAACACAAACTTGGAGTAGATGCTATATTTTCACATTTGAATGAGCACTACCATTAAAAAGATTTGAGTAAGCAAATTAAAAAAATAATAATACTTTTATTCTGCAAGGATGCATTAAATTGATCAAAAGCGATAGTCAAGACTTACATTGTACAAAAACAGAACTTGAAAGAATCATGAAAAAAATGCTAAATTAATTTTGAATTTGAAAAGGAAGGGTTAAATTAATTTTAAAAATGTTAAACATTTCTTTTAAATTTGCAATATTTCAGAATATTTCTGTTTTTACTTTATTTTTGATCAGATAAAGGCAGCCTTCGTGTGCACATTCAAAAATATTTAAAAATCTCACCAACCAAAACATTTTGAATGCTTGTGTATTTTAATTACTTTATTTAACAAAAAAGAAGCCCTAAAGCACGATATCATATCTTATTCTCTGTTGTCTTATAAAATGTTGCATTCTTAAAATCTAGTGTAACTGCGGCTAATCAACACCCCACTTCCGCTTCAAAATCACTGCAATGCATGACCTTGTGGCATATCCTTTTATTAATTCATGAGATGAATACAGTTAAACAAACATTGTTTTATTAAAATGTTTTCTCTCTGTTGCCCAAATCTTAGCCTTATCTATGTGAACATAGTAAAAGGCTTTAGGGCACAAGCCTTCTTGCATCATTTCAAAATAAAGAATAATTGTGTCTGTTGGTATTTGTGTTTTATGTGGGTAAAAAAAGCCCCTAGGCTATTCAATACTGTCCACAGGAGGTCAGATGATTAAAACGTTTTTTCCAAAATATGCAAAAAGACACAGAAAAACAGTTTTCTACTGTGCTCTGGTGAAAAATTCACATCAGCAACAGAGTAGATTATTATAGGGTTCACTGATTATTAACTGAGTAAGAAACTGTGTGTAAGAGTTTGTTTCCTGTTGCTCCATGAGTAAACAGACAAAACATTACAGTCATTAATAATGCCTAATTGTGACATACTGTATTTAAATGATCAACCGGCGATGTGCTTGCACTGTTAATCTCACTGCTTATATGTGAATGTGTGTTTTGCGCAACATTACCTGCTCGCTGTGCTTGTGTAAGTTTAGAGTGCACGCCATCGGCTGATTCGATCAGTGTGCGACTCGTCTGGATCATCTATAGGAAACCAAAAACAGGAAACAGGAAGTCAGGTCTCAGCAGGAAGTGAGACTTCCAAATCAGGAATGCCCTCCCCAGAGAAGCTCAAACTCACAAACACATTCACACACTCGATAATAAGCTCTATTGACAGAAGAGATTGAGCTGCATTCCTCAGCCCAGGTGAGATGTGTTTCCTTCCGTTGTCTCTTTTGTTATTGCTACTGGTTCAATGATACTGTTTAAAGCTAAATTTAGAATCAAGTAAGAACATACACACATCAATATACAGTATATTATGTACACACATTTGTTAAACTGCTTAGGCATTGAGTGTGGCTGGGTCTCATTCCACTCCCTAGTTTCTTAAAATGTAATATCTATACTGTATATTGTGAACCCAAAAGCACTAACCACTATAAACCAACCTGGACCAAATTCATGCTGGTCTAAGCTGGTGCTTTCAAAGTTTTGTCAAAAAAATTCTTCTAAATTTCTACTGTGAGACAAGACACTACATTCCTGATTCAGAGTCTAACAAATACTTTGACACCTGACAAATAGTTTGACCCTCATGGAGGCCTAATTCAAAGTGCAAATCCTACACAGCCAATCTTGGGCTGACAAGCACTGACACACACACACACACACACACACACACACATGTTCGTTTTTGTGAAAAGTGGGGACATCCCATAGGCGTAATGGTTTTTATACTGTACAAACTGTATGTGCTATTGCCCTACACCAACCCTACACCTAAACCTCCCCCTTACAGGAAACTTTGTGCTATTTCAGATTTTCAATACACTCCATTCTGTGTGATTTATAAGCGTTTTGAAAAGTGGGGACATGGGGTAATGTCCTGAGAAGTCACCTTCTCCTTGTAATACCTATGTCATACCTTTGTCATTATACAAATCTATGTCCTGACTTTTCACAAAAACGCGCACACACACACACACACACACAGAGAGACAGACAGAGTACATTCCTGCATACATTATATATGAGCACGTCTACTCATATCAAAATGGAATTGTGCCATGAAAGGGAAAATACACGGCAGAGTGTGATAGAGCAGCTTTGGAGGGTATGGTGTGTGTGAGTGTGTGTGTAATACAATCAAATACACTCTCACATCTCTGCAGAATTTAATCTGTTGTAGTAAAGTCCCATTATAAAGGAACAAGCAAGAAAGTGCAGAATGCTGCAGCTATTCTGCTGTAGGCAACGACTGAATTCATTAAAGCAGCCAGTTAAAGCTAATCTACACGCTGTATAACTATATAAATAAATATTTAGATTTATAAATATATATCCTGATTTATTATTCAGTACAGTATATATCCTATATAAAACAAACATATATAGACACTTTCCTATTCAGAATTTAAATCTATATATTAATATTCACAACTACAGATTCAACATTTATGGCATGAATAGACTGTCAACTACATATTCAGGACCTATGATTATTAAAACAACAAGTATTTATGACATACATTCTGGGTTTCTGAAATTATGTTTAGGTTGTCAGCTATTCTGGATTTATGACAATATATTCAGATTTACAACAATATATTCTCGATATATGACATTCTGATTTTCAACTGTGTACTCAGGATATATGACTACTGTATATATTTATATTCACACCTATGTAGTCAGGATTTATAAAAATATATATTCAGATTTACAACAATATTATATTCTGGATTTAAGACATCATATTCCGATGTGCAAATATATATTCAGGATATATGTTTATTTATACATTTTTACAACTATATATATGACAGTATTAATTTATGACAGTATATTAAGATTTGCAACTATAGGGTCAGGATACATTAATGTATATTCATATATTCTGGATTTATAAAAATGTATTTTGTTTTGCTATAGTTTATTAAAGAATTATAACTTTATATTCAGATTTATATATTCAGAATTTATGATTATATACAGTATATGTTTATCTTGATTGTTAAAGAATAATTGTGTCTGTTGGTATTTTTGGTACAACTATTTTTGTTCAGTTTTACAGTACAACTATTAAAGAAGTTAATGTAATATTCAAGCTCATTTATTACTATCATGTTGCCTCCTGCAGTATTTACCACAGCCTTACATAGTTTAACAGTTCACATGTGCTAGTTTATTCACATTGCGGTACATAAAGTTAGGTCACGCTGTTGAATTTCACCCTACCGTGTCATAAGCAGTGAGCACTTTACGCAGCAGCTCTGGAATGGGGCCATGGGCTTCCATGGTGGGGTAGGCCTCGCTCAGATCTACTGTTACCCGCAGCGCTCGCTCGCTGTTCATCAGCCAGGAGGACACAGTCAGGATACACTGTTTCATGTTAGCTGCCGGAGTCAAGCCGCAGAGCTCCTTGAACGACACCATGGCATTCTGGAGAAAAAAGACAGCACAGAAGACATTAGCTTTAGTGACATGTATGAAAACTGCAGGTCAGTTTCACATTCAAGATAAATGTGAGAATAGGGCTGAAATGATTATTCAACATTATCAATGAGGAAGAACTGTCGATATTTTTGTTGCCAATTAGTCGCCTGATCTCATTTGACCTAATGTAAGGGCCTGCAATAACGCGGTTGACCATTGTGACATTATATATGAATGTATAATAATATATCCTGTATGTACAATTACCCACAGCAACAGCACACAGTGTAATGCTGTTCAAATACATCTACATCTGAGCATGGAGAGCTCCTGTTTGCCTCAACCAAGGGAATGAAATTTTCCTCTCTGTTTTTGCTCAATAATGGTAGAACGTGCACAAGAGGACATGACAGTTGGAGGCTGGATCAAAGTCACGCACAAGATCGTAATGGAAGCACATTCAGCTCATTGAGTCACAAAGGGACGCAGAAAGGACTAAGCTTTGCCTTCTAACAAACGCTGAAGAACTAAATCACCACTGAGAGTCTGAGAACAGCTCTTGCCAACAATGTTGCCTTAGTTCAGGAAATTATTAGGGATGATATCATACACATCTAAGAAAAATGAAGTTTCTATGAGAGCTCTGTAAACACAGAAGGTCTTTGAGAGAAACGCAGCACGGTTTAAGTTCCCATGACATTAGGATCTCAGACTACTTGGATTTTGGGTTATTTGCAGACGTATGCTGTGTTTGTGTGTATTACGAGAGTATCAAGCAAGCCAGTGTTTTGATTCATGAGTGTGAGGGTGGACAGCTGCTTGTGAGCCTTTGACACTGAACATAGCAATGCTGTTTTCCTGGCCTCCAGACACACACACAAACACAGAGAGCACCTTAGGGCTTCACGATTAATTGGAATTAACATGAAACCATCGCGATGTGGTTTAGTTCAAGTATGTGCTTTGTGTTTCACAGTGAATCGCAGCACTGTTTTCTTTTACACACAAGCAGTTCTATGTTTTCCGTGTCTCGGAGCGACTCGGTTCACAGTAAATGCTGGTCTATGCTCACCCATCTCTGAATCTATGGGTCTGGGTTGCATACACAGTACAATGTTCATTTGGGAATGCAACATGTGTCAACCATTCCCAAACTTATATTGAGAATGGGGCTGAAACAACTATTAACACGAAATTAACACACAACAAAAATGACAGTGGTGAGAAAACAGCAATTAAGAAAGCATCTGATCATAGTGACGTAGATAAGTTTGCACTAGCTATTTTTCATAGTTAATTAAATGGCAAATTTCTCTGTTATCTCATTTTGTGTGCCAAATACATTTATATGTATTGTTAAAAATAATTGTATAATAATTGTAAATGTACTATAGTAATATATAATTGTTTGACATTTTCAAAAGCTGAAGTGATCACACTGTTTTATTTATGTTAGAATATATGTAACTCAAAATCTTAACCATTTTTAAAAGCTGAATAATACAACAAAGCTTACTGATTAATCTGTGAAAATAATCAACAATGTGTAATAATGGTTAGATTAATCGATTATCAAAATAATAGTTTGTTGCAGCCCTAATTGAGAAGCACTTAAACCGGCTTTTGTCAACAAATAGAAGCTTTAATGTCTTCTTGTGGGTTTCCACCAAAATAAAAGCTAGATTATTAACATCTGAAATGAAGAAATTAAGCCTTAAAGATTGCTATGGTAATTTTATAGTTGTAACAATAATAATAAAAATAATAATAATTAATAATAATAATAATAATAACAAACAAACAAATAAATAATAAAAACATGTTTGATCTTTTCTATTTTTCAATAGTTTGAATTTTTTTAATTTAATACAACTACGTACTATTTTTAGCACATCCAGTTTTTTCCCACAAAATTGTGCAGCCTTCGAGAACCTCATACCCAGATTCAGAGAGTGTTTGGATCTACATACATGCTAGACACTTGAAAAACATGACAAACTTGAGAGAAATATTCAGACCTGATCAGGCTGCACATTAAAGCTGTCTAATTAAAGAAGATGAAAAGAAGATGTCTACAACAGAAGACGTTCTGTGGGATATTTTGGAGATATATTGAAAACTCTTGAAGTTCAAACAGCATCGGACCCCAGTGACTGCCACTGCATGGACAAAAACAGTTCTTCAAATTCAAAAACATTCTTCAAAATATCTATCATACAGTTTTAAAACAACATGAGCGTGAGTAAATGATAACAGATGTTTCATTTTTGGCTGAACTATCCCTTAACAATACTCTGGTTTTGGTGTCATAACTGCATTTGTCAAGCCGACAACCATCTCCAGACACATGCAGCCACATACTCTTTCACACACGTGAATTTATATTTAGAGTATTTATTAATCTGTTTTCCCTGTGAGGACAACCCTCACAAGATGCTTTCAATAGGATTTGCTATTCCCTTGGGACATTTTTAGAAATATGGTTCCAACAGGAATACCAAAAGGTGCTCACACAAACCCACCTATCTACTACCTTGGGCAGCAAAATGACAAATGTTTATAATTGAGAGTGACGCTTACGAGTAAGAGAAATTAGTGGTGTGTTTAAATATAGGTGTTTAGGAACAGATTTGGACTATCTGTTCATATAAGAGAGCTATCAGCAGTCTCAAACACCCACCCACACACATACATGAGAAGAGCTCCTCTATTTTGTCTAATGCACTTTTTTTTCTCCATTCATCATTCATATTTGTTATTTTCAGTTTAATGAACTCTTTGCTGCATGGTCCAAATTCCATAATTGAATTCACATACAAACTGTGTGGCACAGGCCAGGAGAGCGCGGGAAAGAGCCGTTTCCGGCACACGCTCGGATAATGTGTTCCAGACACTTCGTCCTGTGTTTGTGAAAACAAGGGTGTTTGTGTTTGCATAGGTCATGAAGAGGGGAGGGGGAGGTCACGCTAGCTGAGCTCTAATGCGAAAATGGATCAAAAATATAGTGTAAAAACAGACTATCGCAACCATAGATTTGGGTCCAAATTGAGCTTGTGAGTCACTGAGAACATGGAGAATCATGAATAAAAATGAATTTGGATTATGTGGAACTTGAATTAGGAATTAGCCAATAGAAAACAATTCACAACGAAGATCTATTTAATATCTAAGTTGTTCCTATTAGACACATTCCTTTAAATAAGAGAACAAATGAAGAATTTATTTCACCCAAAAATGTAAATTCATCATTTACAGTACTTCACCCTTGTGTTGTCCCAAACATGTATTGCTTACTTTCATTTGTGGAACAAAAGGGAGCCACAAGGCGGTGCAACGTGAAAAATTTAATCTAAAGAAAAAAAAAATCTAAAATTTAAATACATTTTATGGCATTTAAAAAAGGTGAAATGAAAACAAAAACTACAAATTAGACTGGAGCTTTTCATATAAAAGCACAATTAAAACATCATAAAAGTGGTCCATACGGCACACTAAACACTTTGACATCTGCTCTAGCTCTCCTTGGCATGTTCAGGAGAGAATTAGCCATTTCTGATTCAGGAACAAATGGTTATTTTGAGTCAGATCTTTTCAATGAATTAGTTGATATTCCACAAAAGAAATAAAGTCATATGGTTTTAGAATGCAGAAACTCCTACATTCTTTAACGAAACAACAATTCATCTGTTTCCAGAGCTATAAGAACGCAACCTTTGACCAATAAAACCTTCCTAGCAGGGCCTAAAATTAACACTCGACAGTACATGAAGCAGTGTTACTCGACAGTTGGCTTTTTTATTAATGCTTACAAAGTCTGAGAACGCGATATGGCTTAGCGCGATTATCAGATCGCAAAGACTGCACTATAATTATGCAAAATGCAATCTTCCTAGTAAAAAGCGGTTAAAGCAGAAGTTCATTATCATGAAACTCCATAGATGCTCTTACAGTTCACAGTTCTCACACTATGACAGCTGTGATTTATTATTGCCGTTGAAGCATAAAGCTGTTGCTCTATGGCCATGAAATACTCATATTTACCTATAAAACACTGCAGCACAAGTCTAATTCATCCACTTACTGGCTCTGTGGTGTAGACACAGTTATAGAGCTCAAACTAGAACAGGCACGTTAACTTTAGACAGGATGTTATGCTAGTCAGAAGTGCTGACTCATGACAGTGTGCATAGTAAACACTGTGTGTTGTGCACGTTAATATGTGCATATTTAAAGCAGAGCAGATTTAGATTAGAATCAGGCTTCAATATGGTTGCAATACAAGCGTTTTTTTTTCCTGCATTGAAAGATCACTTTCTCGTGATTGGCTGATAGCATTGAATTTAAAACTGACATGCAAGCCACAATTACAAGTGGCTTTGTGAGACTAAAATAGTTCAAGATGTGCTTTCAAAAATAAAAACATTAAAGTATCCATACCAGAGAACCATAATCTAATCATCTGTGTATTCACATGTAAGTCTGTGTGTGTGTGTGTGCTGAAGTTATTTCATTAGTGTGAGAGTGCGGTTCACAGCAGTGACAGATAAGTCTACACAAAGAGCACTTCCTGTGGGATTGCTATGACACCATGGAGACCATGAAGACATGCTTGCTGTTTAAGTGTATGAGAGACATGGAGAAAGAGGAAGCAGCAGACAGCTTGTCGAAACTTTACAAATGATGATAGAGCAGAATAACATCCCACCAAGTACAGGATCACCTGCCGTTTGATACATACTGGTGCTCTACTGGTGTCTTCCCTGATCTTATTCCAAGATACAGCAGGACGAAACAGGCCTTACACAACACATGCATTCTTAAAAGCAGCATTAAAACCCTACACACATTCTGCAGTGTGTGACTGGAGTTGTTCACTGATCCCTTTAATGTTTACACACTTGAAAGGAGAGTTTTCCTGCACCCTTCCCCCTTTCGTCTCTCGTCTTTAGTGGACACGCATCAGTTTCTCACATCAGTAATCAGTAGACTAGAAGCATTTTACGATATAAAAACTAGGTGAACATATGCAAAAACACATCTGTGGAATAGGAACAGCAGAAAATGCGTCCTGGCAAATGAAATAACACAATTACACACATACGTGCACAAATTTAAAGACAAGGGGAGAGATCCAGAGCAGAAGGACAGCTCAAGCTGGCCATATGTTTTCTGTCTCTAATCATCTAATGGGATGTCCTTTGAGGTTTTAGTCTTCTTAAATTAGGACCATGTGCTAGAGGACAACATGTTACATCTGCTGAGCAAGAGTCATTTGAAATCAATATTATTTGCAGCTTGCATCCAATCTTTCATGACATGAACAGGAATGATGTATTGCCTTCATAACCCTGCAATTTTACTCCTCCACCACCAGTATTCAATGACAAAGCTTGATTAACATTCTAGCATTTGAGAAACATCTGCAGTCTCACTGAATTCTCTGATCTGTAAAAGCACAAACATTTTTTAAAAGATGTGAAAACATCTTTAGAGAGGAAAATCGGGTATCCGGTTTTAAGGGCATTACTAATGAGCTCAACAACAAAAGCTTCCACTTGGCTTCTTTCTTGTATCATTTTCTCTCTCTCTCACTTTCTACCTGTCCCTGACTACACAGGCAATTTTAAGTGTGTGTTTTCAATACCATGTTGTCATAATCCTTGTTATATCCCCTTGCCTTTACCTCCCTTGAACTGCCTGTAGGGCCAAGGCAGCTTGTGAAAACTGAAAGTGGCAGCTGATGCCAGTCGACAGGGGAGGAATTTACCATTTTTTCTTTGTGAGACCTTCATATGACATTGCAAGCAAATTTCACATTTCATACCAAATATATTTTGTGCTTTGGCACAACATTTATTATTGGGTTTATTTAAATGTGAAGAGGAAAGAATGTGATTTCTACTATGGGGGAACCCCCCCCACTCCCACCAGACCACTTGTTTAAGGCCCCCAAAACTCTAAACATGCCCCTGACTAACTTTGCTCTCTAATGAGAAAAGAACATTTGATAGTGTCATCTGATGAACTCCTGAAGCAATAAAAATATCACTAATACTTTCAATATCAGTGGTTGCTATGTATCAATTTCTCAAAAATTTCTCAGTACAAACAGACTCTTAAAAACACTGACCCTGAAAAGACCGAATTCGTACCTGCACATTTTCCCGTAGGTCTGTTGCTTCCCGTAGTGGCTGGGTTGATGCCCTGAAGAGCTCATCTACCACTTTGATCCCTGTGGTCTTAGTGGAGGTGTATTCCCTTGCTTTGCGGCCCTTTCTCACAGAGAGACCCCTTTTATGGGCCTTGCCTCCACCTCGACGATTTGTAATGGCAACGTGAACAAACAGCGTGGTGTTAGGCAAAAATTCCCCTGTAAGTGACTGCAGTGGTACGTGCCGGTAACCAGGAAGCAGGCACTCAAAAGGAATGGTGTACTGGCCAATAAATTCATCGCCAATGTAGTCATCATCAAGGACAACAAAACGCAAAGCAGCCAATTCCGGAAGGTTGATCTGGAACTCAAAGCTTTCATCAAAAATTGGATTGTCACCATTTTGAGAGACAGTTTTTGTGCGTTGTTCTGCGCAGTCTGCAGGAATTCCATGGATCTCCACATAGATGTACGGCTCTACCACATCGCCTTTAGCAGCCGAGCCTCGAGGCTTTGGTAGGTTTTGACCACTGATCACTTTGATGTGGAGAAGTTGGGCTGAGACTCCCGGAAGTGAGTCACGAGCATTGGCACTGAAATACGACACCTCCTCACGCATTATAGCTGGACGCAGGACATAGCCACAGTTGCCGTTTTGCCTAAACCAACCAAGGTTCAAATCCATCATCAAGCCCGGAGTCTGGTAATTCATGGCCACGATTTGGCAACCGCACTTCCAGAAGTCCTGAGGATTCATGTTGCTAGCATCAATGCGCATGGGCGTAGGGTAGACCCGTGACAGAAATCGCTTATTGTAGGAGACAAAGTCCTCAGGAAACTCATTGGCAAAGCGGTTGGCATCAACCTCGTTAAAGGAGCAAATCTCCCAATGCTTCTGTTCCCGTTTCGATGTCTCAAAGTCACGGAACTGAACAGACTTGCAGAGGGTGACTAGGTCAGAAAGTTCTTTGGAGAGTCGTAACCGTTTGCAGCCAGTCCCGTTGAGCTGGTCCTTATCGTCTCCGCCCATCATTCTCCTGGACATCTCGAAGCCTTCTTCTTCATCTGTGACCTCACCTTCAGAGTCTTGTAAGTCTGAAGGCAAGCTCTTCCCTTTGATGAGTATCTTTCCCTTGAGTTTTTCAGGGGAGGGCAAGTAGTGATCCTCCATATTGGGAGGATCAACGTGCAGTTTGTCCCCAAGGATCTTCTTCAGGTGTTGAGCCATGACCCTCTGCTGGGGAACACTGCAGTGTGTGACAAGACAGAGGATTAGTGGATACTCTGAACTCTCAAAGGCATACTGGTTAATGACATCTAGAACTTTACAGAAGGCCAGCTGGGAGGCAACAGAGCTACCGACATAGACCACGGGCTCACAGTCAGCGCCATCCCAGACTACAACCTCCAGGCTTCGACAACCCATGCGTAGAGCCCGAACGTAGCTGCTGAGGTCCGACGAGCCCCAATAGTGATCTTCCAAAAGTGAAGCGTTGTGGGAAGAGTTGATGTAGTAGTGTGAAAGGGGCTGTGTCATATCCTGACAAACATGCTTGTGCTGCGGGTCAAAAATGTGGCACTCGGCTGACAGGAGGTAGTGTGTGAAGCCATCTATGGACAAGTAGCCATTGTTACGTCCTTCAGCGGAGGGTTCGTACTTGTGCACAATCTCCCGACACATTTCCTCTGTGACTCCCTCGACTCCCTGCTCCACCTCCACAAAGAGCATCAAGTCCTTGGAGTCCAGGTACTCTTTGTTGCTTGAGAACTGCACCAGCAAGAAAAAGATCTCAGGACGTGTGCACAGTTCACAATAGGCCTCTACAAATGTGTCTAAATCAATGCCTTCACCATAGCAGTCCTTGGCCTTCTGTAGCTCTTTGAACTTCAGTTCAATACGGGACTCCCTCATGCCAGGATTGAGACCCTTGATGATTTGGGTGGCCCGGAATAGGTCAATGTGTCCTTGCCTTTCTGGATCAGCTAGCTCAAATACGGACCCAATCCAGGACGTTCTTACACTGGGTTGACTAGGTTCGACTACACCCACCATGTGCCGCCCGTATGAGACCAGGTACCGCAGTCCCATCACCCAGGTGCTCACCACATCTGCCGTGCTGGCGACCAGATCCAGGGACTCGTAGTTGTCTCCGTATATAATTGAGAACGCACACTCATCCGGGAACTGATCCGAGAGGCCGTTGCTGCGTAGGACGGGTGTTTTCTTTCCCAATCGAACTTCTTTGATGCTCTTGATCTCAAGCTTGGCCTTCTCGGAGTCTTTCTTTGATGGTTCCCAGCGGAGCCAGCGCATGTCAGGGTCCAACAGGAAGTAACGATTGTACATGCGAGAATTGGAACGAACTTTCTTCATCTCACAGCCTTCCATCATGAAAGCCATGCAGGCAGCTGTGCTGTTCATCTTGCGGTCACTTGGCATGGAGCTGAATGAGACAGTCTTCTTCCTTGCCTGCCTCTGCTTTGAACCATCCTGCAGAAAGAGTACAAAGAAGGCCGATAAGTATATCTGACACAGACAATCTAAAAAGCAAACATTACATATAATTGTTTCTTATATAGGTTATCAAAGATATGGAACATACTAGAATGCTTATTTTAAAAATCACTATGCCTTGAGTTGGTATGTTGAAAGTTCTGGTGCTTTGGCACCACACAAACACCTGCTGAGGATTAAAAATCACAGTAAAGAGTAGGCTTTGGGGTGTAACAGTACACGTATTCAGTTCACGTATAACAGTTCCAGTTTTATTTAATGTTGCTTTTGATAAGAAAGAAAGTCTAACTTTCAAATTATGTCAATTTTTTCAGGATATTCAAACAATTCAAACAAACGTTTTGACTTTCCTTGATGTGGTGTGACAGTTTGCTCTATAAACACCTCAGTTCAAACGAGCGACAACAAGCGAGTGAGCGCGATCTTCCCTTCCTGTTTACTACTAGTTTTAACGTGAAATAAACATGAAAGAACATCTCATGTCTAATGTAACCGCTCAATCAGAGTTTCAACCACGGAAGGACGTCAGTAAAACAGCTTGTAAACAAAATGTCACGTACCAATTCATTTAGCGATTTAAATAATCAGTGTCCACAGCTTGTTAGAGAAGAGCATTTCGCAAAATATTAGACTATCTACTCATATTTTACTTTACCTGTAAGTGTTGTCTTAATTATTTAATGTATGATTAAATAAACTTATTATGAAACAATTTATCACAGTCACTACGTAAATGAGAATATTTTAACAACAAATAGAAATGTTATAATTTATAAGTTAATTTAAAAACTGCATTATGTGCAATTTACATGTTTGCATACAATTTATTTTTAAGTTGAGTGTTGATTATTATATTTAAAAATAAATAGTAATTGAATTTACATTTGGGCTCTGGTGTTAATTGTAACCTTATAGTAATGTAAAAGTGCTCACTATAGTTTAGAGCATAAGCTGAGGTTGATTTTTTATCCCTAAGAAATTTGTAATTATAATTGAATTTATTTAAAGAAAGAGCAATTTGTTCAGTAAACCACTGATTAATAATAAAAAAAGCAATTCTATGCTTATTTTTCCCCCTGCTGTCCAGAAAACCGTGACGTCAAAATCAAGGTATGTACCGAACCATCATGTTTTTATACCGTTACACCCCTACTAGTCTTATATCAGTATTGCTGGGGGTGAATAGAACAAGAACGATCTGAAAATAACATAATGAAAAAGTCATTTCTATATACTGTTACTCAACAAAAACATAAATATACCTTCCATATCACTCCATAATCAACCAACATTGACTAGAAAAAGAAAACTAATCACTGCTCCTTCTTTAATTTTCTACAGAGCATGAGAACAACACATGTTGTCATTTCCAGGAAAGATATAGACAGATATTGACACTACTAATCAGTCAGGTGCAAATCAATGACAATAGGCTATAAAACATTAACAAATTTACAACTATATACATTAAGGGAAATAAAGTAAATGGTGTGAGACAAGGCACACACATGTATCAAAGGAAATACGGACAACTATTGTCTGGAATACATATAAGGAAACAACCATAAATACAATGCTATCTACACCTGCCTCAGCTACATAAAATCTAAAGTACCCATTCTACCACAGGTCAGTGTAATCTGTCACACAGCAATCAATACAGAACAGACAGGAAAGAGCAGCCAATAGCAGATATGCCACTTAAATCAAGCTTTTAACATATAACCTCTGATAACGACCACTGAGTGTCCTTTAAAAAAAAACACACACAGAAAAAACAATTACACCTACACATAAATGCATGCTTTAACACACATAAAAGCAAGAAATACAAAGTGCAGTGATATTTAAACTATCAAAGATCAAAAGTTGCTGTCTTCAGCTTCAATAAAAGCTATAAAGTTTCTTCACAGATGAGACACTACCAATCACATACCAGCAAAAACAGCATGCATACACAGAAGATCAGAGATATGAATGTGTTCACTGCCAGAAGAAACATCAAAATAGATCTGATTACTTGATCTAAATATGAACTCCTGCTCTGGAGACTTTCCAAGTTGAAGCACACGCACGGAGAAATACCAGGGGAGTCTTCAGCCGGATTAAAACCATATCAAGCCCATATCACATCAGCCCACCTCTGATGAAGAGGTCTGTAATGACAGCTGAGCTTCATGAACTCTAGACACATATGAACGCACACTATCAAATCACACACTTTACAGGAAGCATTAAATGAAAATGGGAGTGTTGTGGGATTTAGTGCATGTTTGTTAGTTCTAAGCACATAATACTGAAGCTGATTCTGCAATGCAACGTCAAAATACTTTTTTCAGGTATTTTACCTGTGCTGCAAATGTGAGTTTACAGTCTGAATTGAATTAAAGATGAGACTGAAAATATCAACAACAACAAAAAAAACACACTAGTGTTGCACATTTTACACACCTGACTCTTTTGATCCAGTTCTTTTAAGTAATCAAATATGACTCAGAACCTCAGGAGTTTGAATTAGTGAATCCATCGGAGTGGTTAATAAATCAACATTTTACTCTCTCTGAACTGTAAGTTATCTTACTTTCAGTAATGTTGATCTGAAAATGAAGCATGTTTTGTGTAGATGACATCCATGAGTATGTGTTTAATGACACAAATTTGCAAGATTTCATAATGAATTATATTATCATGTTGAAAAATCCAGCATATGGTGGTTAGGTATGTTTTGAAGCATGGCTGCTGGTTTGAGCTGGTTTAAGCTGGTCCTTAGCTGGTCATGAGCTGGTTTAAGCTGGTAATGTGCTGGTCCTAAGCTGATCCTGAGCAGGAGCTAGTTGCTTAGGACCAGCACATGACCAGCTCAAACCAGCAGCCATGCTTCAAAACATACCTAACCAGCATATGCTGGTTTTTTCAACAGGGTAGTTTTTATTTGTATTTAAGCTTTATATTTATTTTATTTTAAAACTGATAGTCCTGTCCCAAAGCATTGCTAATTAAACCAGTGGTGCTGGTTAAAATGCTCAACAAACTGTTGAAGTCAAACAAACGATTTCAACATCGAACACTTCAAGTAATGTGTGTGTATTTACATTCAAACAGACTTGTAATGATTTGTGCTAGAGACCTGATGAAATGAGCAAAACAAACTCAAAAAAGCCAATTTCTGGTACCAGGCAACTTAGTTCAAAAGGTTGAGGGTTGTATTTCATTTCCTGGAAAATTCGGAGCTTATTTCGGTACTTGGATTATTTTGGCATCACTGCACAGGAAGTCATTTCACCAAGCCATGTGCATGTTATCGGGAGTGGTTCCGTGAGGGTCATCTGCGCATTAGCCTTGTTTCATAACACAGCTGTGTTTGCACTGAACTGCTGAAGGGTGTCTGCATGCAGACTGCTCCTGAATGAGAATGACAATGTCAGCGCATGTTTGAGAGCGTCTCCATGTGATGAGGAGTAACTGAGAGAAGATGACAGAGAGGTTAAGGGTGAGGGTGCACCAAGCTGACAGAGTGATTGTGCACTGACCTTTGTCAAAGGATAACAGAACATATATCTATGCAAACCCAAACACGAGACATGAGAAGGAGCACGACTGTCTTCACTCACAGCTATTTACACTAGTCAAAGTGTAGGCATGTCTGTGTCTGCTACAGGTATACACATACATATCCTTGTCGAATAATCTGTTCCTCCTAATATGTGACTATAGGAAAGAAAAAAATATCTCTAATGCCTTTAATGATTCTCCTGGACAGCAATGACATTAAACAGTGACATCTTAAACAGTATCGTCTCTTGCTATCCAGTAAAAAATTTAAAACAAGATAAGTTTGCTTGAGAAGTAAAATTGTGAAATATAAATATCAAATGAAAATATCAGTGATGAATATTAAATGAGATATCAGTGAGCAAAGAAAAACAACCTCTAAGCAACTTCTGTTTAGTTGGATTGCTATTTTGACATAAGTAATGAGAAGGTTATTCAACATAAACAGTTATTTATTTTCATGCTGTGGCTCAAAAAACACATAATTTGCTAGGAAGGCTAATTGCTTCATTTGAAGAATAATGAACAGGTGAATATCAAAAAGGAGCCTTTGCATATAGACTTATATCTGTGTTTTTGATAAACACTTCAGTTGGTGAAAAAAAACCCACTCGCGAATGGTTTTACTTTGTGAAATTGATTCAAATCACAGCAAAGGACACACACATAATGATAAAGTTCAAAGAGGTTAATTTGTCATGTTACCATGAAGGAAACTGGAATAAGAGGATATAACATACATGAAAACATAAATGATTCTGACATCTACACTTTGAAATGTTACTTGTGATGTTACAAACACACAAATCAGAAGAGTTCATATTACTCTCAACCCCTGCTTACACTTTCAAAAAGTACTAATGTGCACACTTTAGACACTAATATGTACTTTTAATGTAATATTTTGTATCATTTAGCAGCAGTAAATAAAGTACAAAGATGCACCTTTTAGCTTTTGCACTAGTGACAGCTTTGTACCTTTTTTTCCAAGAGTGTAGCAGCTCAGACTGAGAAACAGTTTAGTATCTAACCTAACTTAAGCATATAGGTTGTGTGTGTATGTTGATAAGAACAGGAGGGGTCTCTCTTGTGTTATCTACTATGCACTTGGCTCGTGTTTTTGGGATTATTTTTATGTTTTTCCAGCTTGTGCACGTATCTACTCCAAAGGGACCAATTAGAGTGCTGTTCGTGATACCGCACTGGTCATACTAGCTCAATCACATGTGTACGTGAATTAATGTATGTGCACGGCACACAGTCAGTATGTGCTTTATCAGTCAGTATGTGCCTGTAAATCAGTTATGGTGTGCATGTGTACGTGTGTGTGTGTGAGCGTGATTCTTCAGTTTTAGCTGCAATGCAGGTTGCAGTCAAGGATTCTGCGGCGTATATAAATCCTTTAACAGGTTTCTGTCTCTCAACAATGTGTATTTCCATTCTCTCTTCTCTCTCTTCTATTTTGCATTATTAGATGCAGATGATTCATTGACATGTTTTGTTTAGACAGCCGATATGACTAACACATACCTGTGATTTTTTCTTCACAACATTATGTGAAATTTTACTTTATATTGCCAATGAAATTAACAAACACTTAATCATTCAGTTTAGCAGTGCTTTAATTAGTTGTGAATTCTGTAACTTTGGAATTAAGTTAACATAAATAAACTGAGCACCTGTTCTGAGTCAGTAATTATCTACACGGATTATGCTTACAGAAACTTCTTAGAGATGATCAACCTGGCCTAATTTCGATATTTTTGAGATTTCTGATTGGTCAGAATGTCTGAATGCAAACATTGTATGCATTATGATGGAATCATCCCTTAGGAGGCAAATGATTGGCCTGTGTAAATGGATCTGAGCATGGTCTCAAGTGTGTGGGTGTGCAGACACTGTGTCACTTCTGAAAGCAAAAGCCCTAATGGTTTGACTTGATATTTATATTGCATAATGGTTCCATTATATACACTTCCATTCATGCATCTGGCACATTCTTCTATCTAAAGAGACTTCCAGTGCATTCAAGGTATACAGTTTTTTCAGTTTATGCTTTCCTGGGAATCGAACCCATGACCTTAACATACCTCAAGTCACTTAGCTGGAGCTATAGGAACACTGTAGTAAAAAAAAAAAGTTTTCTAACACCTCCGCATATAAAACATAGTATGACTGACTCTAAATTGTAGTTGAGCTGAAATCAAACGACTGAACTGCACATCATTTGAATTCTAATGTGCTAAATCATGTTGTTTGGCACCCACATAAAGCCTATAGTGAACTGATTAAGTATATTATATGGCAAAAAACTGTTGCAAATCTAAATCTAAATACTATTATTATTAATTATTATTAGTAGTAACTATTTCTTTTGAAGAACACCAATGTCTTTCATCAAACTGATGTTGCCGTCATTTTGTAAACGCAATAAGCCACGTGTGAATTTTTCTTGCTGTAATATACACTACTACAGAGACAGAGTAATGGCATTTAGTAGCTGTTTGCCCAATGAAATGAAACAGTTCCCTTGTGTCTATATATTGTGCTTTTGTATGTGAGTGTTTTTGACTGTGTGTGCTGTGTTATTCACATTTGTGTGTATGTTAAAAACGCACGAGAGCCAGTTTTAGCAAACTCACTCTGCTAAAATTACAGACTGAGGAAATGAAACACAATCCCAGACTGCAGACCAACAGTCTGAGAGAAAGAAAGGAACAGAGAGTTAAGAGCGTGTAAAAGAGAACATGGTGGGAGTTACAGAGAGGGAATGGAATTGATGTCAAGCACTGAAAATGTTAATTTTGTCCACTCCATTCAATCCTGTGTTCAATACATATTTCTAAGTAACAAACAAACAAACAAAAAAAACCATCTTAGATTGACGAACATCCCAGACTGGTTGTAGAGGGGTTTTGAGTTTTCAACTGGTCAGACCAGCTTAAACCTGCTGCGACCAAAATTTTCAGTAGCGAATACACAAAAACTAAATTTATATTCTAAGATGGATCAGTCATTACTATCAGTATATTATACAGTCATGGCCAAAAATATCGGCACCCTTGGTAAATATTATCAAAGATGGCTGTTAAAATTAATCTGGATTGTTAATCCTGTTGATCTTTTATTTAAAAAATTCACAAAAATCTAATCTTTCATTGGATAATAAGAATCCTTCTTATTATCTAAAAATTCTTATTATCCAATGAAAGCTATTTTTGTGAATTCTTTTAAAAAAAAGATCAAAAGGATTGAAAATGCAGATTAATTTTCACAGCCTTCTTTGATCATATTTACCAAAGGTGCCGATATTTTTGGCCATGACTGTACACTGTATATCATTATAGTATTACCTGCATATGGTAGTGTAAGTGATTTCACAGGTAAGAGCCAGAGTCCAGATCGAGACAGGACTAACTCCATACATAAGATTAATATCCTGCAGAATGGCCCATTTTCATTCTCCACTTATACCTGCAGATCCTTTCTGATGAGAGGAAAACAGCTGTACAGGTCAGACGCTATTTAATTCCTCATATATCACCTCACCGCAGATGACAGGCAGCAGACAAATCAATTTTGCTGTTCTTCCAGTGTGTGTATGAGTATGCATATATGATTAGGAAACTCATACATGTCCTCACCCCTTCCCATTGTTCTCCATTTTTCTATTTTATTCAGAACTAATCAATACTGATTTAAGTAATCAGTCTCACTCTTTTTTAAAAGACGATGCAGGGCTTAAATGCTCTTTTCCTGTGTGATTTGGATTTTTCTCTTTTTGTCTGTTTCAATATTTATAACGCTGTTTGTAAAATGTAACTGTATTCCAAATGCGCCTTAATTGCTGTTGAAACATACACACATACACAAATGCACACACACCATGAATGTGGAATAGCTGGTGGGTGGAATAATTGACAGCTATGCCTTACAGACACAAAGCGATAGATAGATAGATAGATAGATAGATAGATAGATAGATAGATAGATAGATAGATAATTTTTCTTTGTGTGTTTGTAAGAGTGGGAATATTAAAGCATCCATTTTTAGCATAGAAGTCTTGGCTCGGTTCTGCTATGTGAGGGTTCCTCTGGCATGTGACGCGGGCCGCCCCTGCAATGGCATAACCCACGCACTGCTATAAATACATCCAGCACGGGTGCGCTGCTATAAAACTGCTCAGCCCACTGAACACCTCTGAGCCTTTGGATCTCTCCTGACGCTCCAACGGACCAGAACTTTAGGCCTCAAAGCATAAAAGATTTTTCTTAATCTTGCTGCCAAAATGCAAAGGCTACAGTATTCGGTTTCTTTTCCGTGCAGAGGAGGAACGAGAAAAAACCCACCTTGACTCTGATTTGACAGATGCACCATGTAAACTCTCACTGCACTCCATTGTCTTGATTGTGCTGTGTGTGCTTGGTGTTTGATGCCACTGTTCTTTTGTGGCTGATGTTCCACAGAGTTTGCAAAGCGCTGTTCTTGAGATCTGAACTGTTTCTGTAAGAACATTACATTTCCAAAAGCCTAAGATGTAATCTTAAAATGGTTTATGCTAATCTGTTTTTCTATGTAGACTTTCTTCCCTTCTTAATATTTAGTATCCTAACCAAGTCTCAAAACCAAAGAGATATTCTTTATGAAAGTTAAGACTCTGCCACGCCCCCCTAAAACGGCTCGTTCAAACACGCCCCTCATATCTCTACGTCTGATGTGGGGAGATTTTCATAACACCGCCCAAAAGTACACGCAATGAAAGAAGGCGGAACTATTATTCTCGCTGTAGTGTTGTTGCTGCCGCCGGCGCCATGTCCTGGAGACGCTGTTTCATTGTGAAAGCGAAACTACTTTGTTTGGGCTTCCAAAAGAGGACACAACTAGAAATCAGTGGTTAAGTTGTATTTACAACACTGTTCCAGAACAGTACAATGCAAATATTCGAGTGTGTGCAGCACATTTTACGGAGGACTATTTCCTGAACTTGGAAGCTACAATGCTGGCTTGCACAAAGGCTGTTTCTATAAAGTGGGGCAATTCCAACTTTGAAAGGACAGTCTGACGCTTCTGACTCACAGCCTGTAAGTACATTTCTGACACTGACGATTCAAACGCGAGTTTTGAGCTGTGTAGAGTAGTGCTTGTTGTTTGTCGTTTCTCCAATCACAAATGCAGACATGGTAATGTTTACGCGGCGCGATGCAATGTAAAAAGACAGTATAAGTCATTATAATCAGTAATTATGTCCCCACTGGATGCAACAAATGCCTCGTTTATAATGGGTTTTATTGTTTTTGTGTGGTCGCACCGTGAAACGCCATCACAATGCGGTGAGGGGCGTAACATATCCGTCACATGCTTGAGGTATTCGGCCAATCACAACACACTGGATAGCTGGCCAATCAGAGCACGCCTTGCTTCTCAGAACGATGAGCTTTGTAAAAATCGAAGCGTTTCAGTAAGGCGGGGCTTAGAGGAGCAACAGTAATGTACAGTATGTGGAAAATAGTGCGTTTTTTGAACCTCAAACCACATAAACACATTGCATTACACCAAATACACAAAATAATGTTCTTTTTAGCAACGTCATATGACCCCTTTAACATAGTTACTGATATATTGCTCGAAACTTGCTGATATAAAAATTATAATTAAACTTTCTTTGGCATACTACTTGTGCACAATGCACATTTTTTTGCACATTTTTTTTGTCACATGTCTTTAAATGCAAAATATTTAAAGTGTATCTGAAGTATAGCCTACTTGCAATAGTTCCACTTTAGCACAATCAAATTTACTAAGTATATCTTTAATTGGACTTCAGCAATACTTCTGCACAATTAAAGTGCATCAAGTACAAAATTAGTTGTTCCAATTTAGCAGACTTTAAGTATAGCAGTTTAGTACTAAAAGTACAATTGCAGGGCATCTTATTAAGTACATAAATATATAAATGTATTTGTAGTGTACTTAGCATAAATAAATGTATTTCAAATACATTTAAATATATTTATTTTTCACTAGGGTAAATTAGAAAGTGAAGAATCATATCAGAACACACGTCTGACTGGAGCATTTGACTGCTTAAAGGAGATGTGTGTGTTAATGGTATTTAAACCACTCAGCACCAGCATACAGTAAAGGTGACCTGCTGATTACCCAGAATGCACTACGGCCACATATCAAGGCCACCTACCCAGTGGAAGTAGGACGCCGGATAGCCCTGCACATACTTGCTACTTCCTTTGGGAGAAGAAGGAGTGGCTGCTCAGTAAGTACCTCTGCAGGAGCGGAAACAACAACTCTTCTCACCTTGTTTCCCAAGGGGTCGACACAGGAGAACAAACAGCGCAAAAATCTATCTGACCTGAATTCAGTTTCGCAGTTTCTATTATAACAGCGTATGTGAGCTGACCTGAAGTAGGACCCAGGCTGAAGGAACAGATTACCAAAAAATTGAAATTTACTCACCTTGAAGATGTAGATGAGTAAAGTTTCTTCACTGGAACAGATTTGGAGAAATTACATCATTGGCAAGCATTAGCTCACAAGTGTGAGTGTGAATGGGTGCCGTCAGAATTAGAGTCTAAACAGCTGAGTTCAAACGCAGTCTAGTCCATCAATTATTATCTTGTGAAGTGAGAAGCTGCGTGTTTGTAAGAAACAAATTCATCATTAAGGCGTTTTTACTTTAAATCATTGCTTCTGGCCAAAATGTTACTGTTTTTGCTTGTAAACCATTCTTGATCTGTGCATATTTCACTTTAGAAGAGGTGACTTTTTCACTAGAGAAAGCAATATTATGGATAGAGGACTTAGCCAAAAGCAACGGCTTGAAGTTAAAAACATCTTGATGATGACTTTTTTTGTTCTTACAAACACGGAGCTTTTCACTTCACAAGATGTTAATTGATGCTGGATTACTTGTGGATTACTGTGATGTTTTTATCAGCTGTTTGGACTCTCATTCTGACGGCACCCATTCACAGCAGAGGATCCATTGATGAGCAAATGATGCAATGCTCAATTTCTCCAAATCTGTTCTGATGAAGACACAAACTCGACTACATCTTGAGTGGCCTGAGTGTGAATAAATTTTCAGCAAATTTTCTTTTTTAGGTGAATTATTCCTTTAACACAAATTAATGATTCATGGAAACCCTCGGCAACATTCTGGATTCATATATGTATGCCTATGTACAATAAGGATAACCATCAGATTTAAACAGCATGCAAAGAGCTGCATTTTGATCAAAATCATAATTTAAATGAACAGGTCCTACACAATAAAGACCTTTGTTTACAGAGTCAACAGCAGCAATTTTCCTTCTATTCAATAGAACAACAAAGACACACACGCATACCTAACAATATGAATCAGAGCCAACAACTCTCATAGAATGGCATAGCGAACGCAAGCATTGAAGCACAACGTGACTTACAATAGTCAGCATTTGCTTTCTCATTCTCAAAATGAGACCTCTCCCTGTGAAGAACACAAAATACACTAAGACAGAAATAGAGATAGCAAAAAGAAATGAAACTTTGGAACAAGAGCCAGATACAAACTTGGACACATACACACAGTGAAGTGCGGCATTAGTCAGAGCTCTCCAGGGAGAGAAGAGTACCTGTTTGTATGTTTCAAAAGGTAAATGGCCGTACATGACTAATAAAAATCTGTGGCGGAGCTGCTTTTAATGATGGTCTTTCAGCTGAGGTGTGTGTCGAGTGGACGGCAGCGCTTAGTCTGGGGGAGGATGGCTGTACAGAATTAGCAAATCTGCACAAACTTTCCAAAAAGCACCTGCACATCATTGTCTGCTATTGAATGAAGAGTACAGATGAGTGGAAAAACATGTACTGGAACAATCCACCACTGAACCCAACATAAGGTGATTAATTCAACATTTATATATCAAAAAGCAAAAATGAAGTTGCTAACGCTTTCTTTTACAGTATTTCTCTTTCAAATGACATATATTGCTATAATTACTCAGGCCCAAACATTCTTTATGCAGTTATCTGAATGCAAATGCTTCTAATTGTGATTTTATTATGTGTTCACAAAGCACAAGTACACACTGCATTTTCTGCATTACCACAAGGGGCACACTAGTAGATATTGACATAAAGAGTACACAGTAAAAAAATATCAGTGAATTTAACAGTAAAAGAATGTAAAAATTCTACAGTAAAAACCTGTTAAATGATTAACGGTAAGTTCCCCTACTATATATGGTTAAAAACTGTATTGGACATTACATGTAATTTGACGGTAGTATACCATTTTTGGAATTCAAAAAGAGTGTATAATTTAAAGTGAATAACCGTAAATTACCATTCCCAGAATTCCCTGTGTTACATTTCAAATTTGATGTTTTTTTGTTGAAATAACTGTTTCTTTTTAGTTTTTTCTTATCAGTTTTGTACATTAGGGTTGTATGTTACATCTAATGTTGTTAAATTAATGTTTATTGCATTATTTCAGTTTCATGTGCGTTACCATGATGGTGTTTAGTGTATATGTGAATGACACTGTGCACCTTCTATATATATGTTAGTATTTAAAAGCTGCTTGTGATGGGCTTTGGTTCATTATGTTACTTTCTCATCACCATCTGCTTTTGGTGGTTATCAGTGTATTACAAAGGTACACAACAGATTTCAGTACTTCAATAGTTTGGTATATTAACAATATACCAGTTATTACGTATTATGAAATTATGGTATTTAAATGTAATTTTAAGTTAAAACTGTAAAACCTAAAATGTTGCTACCGTATTTTTCACGGTAAAATTCTGGCAACCACAGCTGCCGGTTTTTACAGTAAATTTTACGGAATTTTTTTTACAGTGTATTTTTCTAAAATTTCAGGTAAAATACTGTCATGGAAGAGATACAGTTGATGTTTATTGCTAGCTTTATAGTGTGCGTTACATATGTTTAACAGGACTGTGTTCATGTCTGAATTTGTATACTTGCCTGAAGTACTATGGCATTTCTTTTACATTGTTCAAAGAAGTCCAAAACACACTATACACTGTGCACAGTTTAGTGTTTTAGCGCCGTGATTCATTGATTTCATGCCGCATTTTTATTGGCTGGTTAGTAAACGTGGGTTGTAGCAGCAAACACACTGTGCGATGATCATGCTGAATTTCTGACACTGTGAGAAAATTATCGTAGTCTATCTTTGGTCACAAGACCGTGACAATGGGCGTTTTTGAACCTGTACGACATAAGAGCACCGATTAGGAGCCACGATCACAGAAATCGCCACGATTGTTTCACGATGCCAATCTTTTGTCTGGGACAGCCGAAAATCATGCAGTGTGTCTCAGTGTAAGGTCTGTTTTGGGGTTTGTTTCATGTTCATGTTTTCATGTCTTTTATTTTGAAGTGTGGTTATGGTTCCTGTTTGTGTCATGCTTCCCTTGCCCTCATGTCTCTTTGCTATTGGTTCCCTTGTTCAATGTGTCATGTTCTGATTGGTTGTATTAGTCATGTGTCTTGTCCCCATTGGTTGTTCATGTCATGTGACCCTCTCTGTTTGCTATAAGTAGCTATGTCTTTGCCATTGATCCTTGTCGTGTATTGATGTTGTAACCGGCTGTCGGTGAGTCTAGTCTGTTCATGCCATGCCAAGTCTGTTTCATGTCAAGTCAAGTCTGTTTCAAGTCAAGTCTTCGTCTCTTTGGATTATGTTTGGATTTTGGATTTCACGATTGTAAATAAACTGCACTTGAGTTCTTCACTACGCTCACCTTCAGTGGATTCTTTACACTCAGGCTTAATGCAAGAGCATGTTAGGTTAAATTCACTGAACTCTTTATGATCTTTTGCTAGTTATTCTCTGTATTCTTCAAAGGTAAAAGTGTGTGCTGAAATAAAACCTAAGATACCATTCCTGAACTTTTTCTCCTCAGAGTAAACAGACAGTATTTTTGACACAGCTTATCTAGAAGAAGGGAGAGAGAAAGAGACAGATAAAGAGTGAGTGAGGGAGATGTTTTTGGGTGCTTGTGCGCAGGTGTTGTGTTCTAAATCTTTGAGATGCTGCCAGCCTTCCACTAAACACAAATGTACTTTTTTGCTTTCTTCACACAGTGTGACCTCTTCTCGCTACTACAGACAAAACTGCCTACAGCTGTGCTTGCTCTCACCCTCTCCCCCTCACATACATCGGTTTTATGCAGTAGAAATAATAATATTTGCTTATATATTTGCCAGAGGTCTTCCTGTCAAAAGTCTGTCGGTTTATAGCTATTTTTAGACAGGCCGGTCCAAGGCTACTACCACACACAAATGCTGCCTTTTGTTTTTTGATCAGACCTCAGGAAACTTCCTCTAAAGGTGCAGTCACACTTGTTTGTGGGTGAAATCCAATCTTTTAAATAGGAATCCATGCCATCTGGAGTTCCTTACACAGATTTCACTCATGTTCAAGTTGGTCTCCCAAATTCATTTGAAGGTGACTTTTGTTTGCATTGTAAAATATCAATGTGACTGAACCTTCATAAAAATACACCAGTATTTGGTATTTGCGGGTTTTTTTCATAATATTTTTAAAAGTCTGGATAAATACTTTAATTCACTGTAAAATATCAATAATGAGACCATTCACCAGTATTTGCTTTTTTCATTATTTTTCAAAAAATCTGGGTAAATACTTTTATTCATCCATCATCAAATCTTTGACATTCACAAATTTTCCTTATTTTAAGAAGCTTGGAATGGACCCTTCTCACATTTCCAGGGTTCTCAGAAATGGAAGTTGTCATAGCTCTGTCAACTTCTATATGGTGAATGGAAACTACAACAATTATATTTGTTGTCCCATTTGCTCCAAGTGCTTTTTAGTTTAGTATTATATACAAAAGAGTAACAAACATCAAGAGATTGAATTTTTTTAGTCAGAAGAGAAAAGGATGTCAAATGTTACCATCACTCCCTTAGCCGTTGTCTTAGAAACACTCATGCAGCAGCGTTAACCAGTTTTCTGTAATTTAATGCCGAGGTAATATAACACAAAGTATAGTTATAAATGTACTCTTTTTCATGGACATGGAGTAGCCTGGAATTCTAAATTGTCTAAAATATCTGGGTTTTGGCTTTGTTTTCCTGCTGTTTTCGTACTTGCTAAAGGTAATGAATGAAAAGCAATTTGACCAATAGCGTGCAGGCATTGTACATTATTGACTAAACGTGGCATGCAAAAGGTGGGATCTACAGAGAAAGATCAAAGCAATGCAAATACATGGACTGTGCAGAGCATATCAATAGAAACCAAAACATGCAAATTTTAGGCTAAAATGAGAACATATGTTCACCTCAATTACCTTAAACCACAGATTTACCAAACTCAGTCCTGCTGTTCTGTTCTTCTATCAGAATTTGTTTTTTAAGATCTGTTCCATACAAGGTCATTGGTGCATGCACAGCCGTATCACGCATAGGGAGACCAAGGGCCCGCTGTCATCTGTAATGTTCAAAAACTGGGCCTGACGGAGGCTTATTTGAGTAGAACAGTAGCATTGATTAATAGCAGGAGGAAATTCTGCACTAATGCTCTGCAAACGTTCCAACAACCTCCCCTCTTATGTCCTCCAAACGTTCAAGTGACATTGAAGCAAGGCAATAGTGAAATAGATAAAGATAATGATTCAGACTAAAGGATGATAAATCAATGTATGAGCCTGTGGGGCCGCTCTGAATCCCTTTAAATACTCACCCTATATCTTTCTTTCTTCCTTTGTCATTTCCTTTTCTCCCGTCTATTCTTTCCTTTTCCTTTCCCTCCTTCCCTCCTCTTATGCCTTCCTTTTTTCCCTTCCTTCCTTTCCTTTCCTGTCAAGGATAATCACTGTTATCAAACAGGAGCAGTTTGTAATCATCAATCTCCCCATCTCTATTAGGACACATCTGTCATATGAGTCGTATAGCTGAATTCTGCCAGTCTTCTGCTTTGTTTCTGAGTGTGTAGAGGTGTATATGTGCACTCAGCAGGCTTGACAGAGGATAATAAGTCTTTGAACATTAAGATTAAAAAAATGACTTGGGCGGAAAAGCTTTTAAATATGTTCCTCCAGAGGCCACAAACAGTCAATGAATTCAGCCATTTCATGACGAAATAATAATAACAGTCCTAATAAGGATGTGTGCCTGGAATAACATTAAGGGAATATTACAGCGTGGCCTTGCCATTTTTCAACATATTCAAACAACGAAGAAAAACAGCTTTCATCAGTATATATGATTTTTTTTTATATATCTAGAGTTTTCTGCTAGCAGCCAACAAGAAAAAGTGTTTTTGCTCTAAAAAATACCATATCTGAAAAAATATACAGACCACCTGTTGCCTGAATCCCTGAAACTATATTGTTAGATAAGGTAAGGGGACTTTAGATCCGGCATTCAATTGGACACTAAAGCTCTCTATTGGTTCACATCAGATAAGTACCCTCTTAAAGGGATAGTTCACCCAAAAATGAAAATTTGATGTTTATCTGCTTACCCCAAGGGCATCCAAGATGTAGGTGACTTTGTTTCTTCAGTAGAATACAAATGAAAATTTTTAGCCCAAACCGTTGCAGTCTGTCAGACATATAATGTCAGTCAATGGTACTCATGGCTTTGAGAGAAAAAAAAACATACACAGACAAAACCAAATAAAACCCTGCGGCTCGTGACGATACATTGAGGCCTAAAGACATGAAACGATCGGTCTGTGCAAGAAACTGAACAGTATTTATATAGTTTTTTACCTCTGATCCGCTGCCCGGTCCAACTGCCCTGAGCGCGTTCACAACAGCCAGTGAGTGACGCGTCTTATTCTTCTTCTTGCTTTACAGCGGATCGCAGACTTTTAAGTGCATTACCAGCACTTATCTCCCAAATGGACCATTGACACTCCTAATTGAGATTATAGATAGAGTGTCAATGGTCCATCTTCGTTTGTGTTCTACTGAAGAAACAAAGTCACCTACATCTTGGATGCCCTTGGGGTAAGCAGATAAACATCAAATTTCATTTTTGAGTGAACTTTCCTTTTAAAGCCCAGACACTCACACACACATACACACACACACACACACACATGCACACACACATTTATCTATCAAAGCAATCAAAGTGAGAACAGATGACAACCTTCTACGATTTTATATAAAATGAATTCTAATTACTACAGACTAATCTAGACCTCAATAAAATAATTTAATAAAAATATCTTTCAATTGAGCACCACCCCAAGTGTCACCAAAGGGAGGTTTTGTCAATAATCTTGGCCAAATGAAGCTAAATAACCCCACACACTCTCAACACATCTAATGACTATACAGCGCCACATTACTCGACCTCAGGAGTCAGTAATCTCCCTGCTTATTGTGCATGCTGATATTGACACTGAATTAGATTATTAACCATTTGCCATACCCAATTAGCCAGTCAATTGAATGCTGAGCTAATTAACGAGCTAAATCATAATGCCAGATTAGCTCATAATACCAGTGTTAAGTCAACGTATTGTTGTGATCCCTTAATACAGTCTTCACACTTGACTTGAAGTTATCATATGAAGCGCCATTCATAACCCATTTTACTTTGATAATCTAATGTATTTTCAACCAGAAAAAAAAAATAAAAATTGAAATTACATGGACCAATGAATTCTGCACAATAAGACATGAAACATATATTAAGAAAGTAAACAGGGTCAGTTTTGATTTCATGTTCATTTTAGGTAATAGAGTTCTTGAAGCCTTTTGGACTTTGAGGTGTTAAACAGGAACAAAAAGAGACTCAATGGAGTCGAGGCCTCATTGTCCTGCTATAAATTATCTCCTGACAAAAAGAGGCCATGGAGAGAAGGGACACAAGAAATCCGCATCTGAGAAGCTCTCAATCTCATTAAAGTGTTAAGCACTAATCATGAATGCTGGCCAAGAATGCTTTAGAGCTGGAGGAGTGATGGATGTCAGACAATGACACTGTGTCTCAAACCATCGCAAGCTGCCTTGACAGCATTTTCAGGCTTTATAGACATGCTTACATTAAAGCTACAAAAAAATAAATAAATAAATAAAAAATCCACCCTGCTTCCAGCTTCTTGCTTTAAAAAAACACCTTTAAAAAGATACTTGCTTACTTAGGTAAATAAACTTTTTTTTTCACAAAATATCTAATGACTAAATAGTATATACCCCCGGTTTCACAGACAAGGCTTAAGCCTAGTCCCAGACTAAAATGTAAGTCTAAGCTGTTTCAATTGAAAGAAACTTGCACTGACTGATCTTAAAACAAGTCAGTGCTTTTGTTTTGTCTCAAGATACACACCAGTAATGTTTTTTTTATAAGGCACGTTTATAAAAAAGACTTAAATGTCCTAATTGAACTATGGCCTAATCCTGGCCTAATCCAGTCTAAGCCCTGTCTGTGAAACCAGGCCATAGTGTAATATATACTAAACAGCATGTGCTAAATAGTATAGTACACACATAGTATATATTATTATAGTATATATTTTATATTCTATACAAAATATATATACATATATCTTTAATTTATTTATTTTACAAACATGCATTTTACAGTTTTCAGATATTTGTGTACATGTCTTTCAGGGCGTCAGTGATATCAGCATTGCCTACTTTCTATTATTCCAGAAACAGTGGCCAGAGGAAGTACAGGAAAGGCTGGTTGCTAGGCAATATGATGATGCCTTTTAAAACATGGTTGACATGGCAAGGTCAAGGACTCCTCCCGCAGACTTTCCCCTTGTTCTCAGTACAAAGACTAAGTGAAACAAAACCAGCCTTCACCTGCACACAGCACCCACAGCGATACTAGGATTTTAGTATCGCAGTAGAATCATAGACTGACAGTTTTATGACTCTAGATTAAAATAAAATGAAATTGAAGGTATACAATTTGGTGTCTTTGAGAACTTTTAAAACTACCATTCGACAATTGGAGTACAAGTCGATGATTTGTAAATGTTTTTAATGTTGCATGTTTTATGTTTGTAGAGGTTTTGTGTTCATGTGTATAAGTTACACTGGGCTGCCTCTCAAGGCCAGGACACCTCTGTAAAAGAGATTTTTTTTTCGTCTCAGAGAGGTCTTTCCTGATTAAATAAAGGTTAAATAAATTAAATAAATTAAATTGAATGAACTGGTTGCTCTAACAACTGAAACTGTGTGTGCGGGCAAAGACGTCAGGACACATTTCTCAATAATTACAACAAAATGCTTTAAAACTACAACACTTCATGCATCTCGACATTAGGAAAGGCTGTCACTAAATAAACACACGTTGTCACTCATAAAACAACAACCTGAAACACTAACAACAGGTAGTGGTATATGTTTTCAACAACACTTTAGTATAAGGACCAATTACTATTAACTAGTTGCTTATTAGCATGCCTATTACTAGCATATTGGCTGTTTAATAGTACTTATAAAGCACATATTCTGCATGATCATATTCTACATCCCTAATCCTACCCAATACCTAAACTTAACAATTACCTTACTAACAATTAGTAAGCAGTAATTAGCAGTTTATTGAGGCAAAAATCACAGCTAATAGTTAGTAACTGGACTTTAAAATAAAGTGTAACTACATTTTCTTTTGTAATATATATATATATATATATATATATATATATATATATATAT